>JAKTYB010000028.1:0-128127 GCA_030561725.1 Grinbergsozyma bentonensis | reverse complement strand
CATCCCACCACCCCCCCTCCAAAACAACCCGAACGGCTGTGCCAGCTGCACCTCCCACACACAGCAGCAGCCCACCAGCACCACAGCTGCCAAAAGCCTTCCTTTTACACTTCACTGTTGCTTGTAGTCCTGACGCCTGTCGGTTAATTTACGGACAATTTTTTCTGTGTGTCAATTGCAATGCTGAGATCCTCTCTGAGCTCCCTGAAGCGCTGCGCGACCGCAGCGCCACGCGCTGCTGCCACCGCCGTGCCCAAGCGCAACCTGTCGCTCCACGAATACAGATCGGCCCAGATTCTCGCCTCTTACGGTGTCGCAGTGCCCAAGGGCGCTGCTGCCGACACCCCCGAGGAGGCTGAGAAAATCGCTGCCAACCTCGGCGTCGAAGACATGGTCATCAAGGCCCAGGTCCTTGCTGGCGGCAGAGGCAAGGGCCACTTTGACAACGGCCTCAAGGGCGGTGTCAAGCTCATCTCCACTCCAGCTGAGGCTAAAATGTACGCCGAGCAGATGCTCCACCACAAGCTTATCACCAAGCAGACCGGTGCTGCCGGCAAGGAGGTTACTGCCGTCTACATTGTCGAGCGCGAGTTTGTCCGCCGCGAGGCCTATGTGGCCATTCTCATGGACAGAGCCACCCAGGGACCCGTGATTGTTGCCTCTCCACAGGGCGGCATGGACATTGAGGGCGTGGCCAAGGACTCGCCCGAGGCCATCCACTCCTTCAAGGTGGACATCCACGAGGGTGTCACCGACGAGCTTGCGCTTAAGGTCGCTAAGGTGCTTGACTTCTCGGCCTCCGCCACCCCGCAGGCCGCCGACGTCGTCAAGAACCTGTACCGCTGCTTTTCGGAGAAGGACGCGACCCAGATTGAAATCAACCCGCTGTCCGAGACGTCTGGCCACGAGGTCGTCGCCATGGACGCCAAGCTGGGCTTTGACGACAATGCCTCCTTCCGCCAGGAGGACGTCTGGAAGTGGCGCGACCTCACCCAGGAGGACCCGCAGGAAGTCGAGGCCTCCAAGTCCAACCTCAACTTTATCAAGCTCGACGGCAATATTGGCTGCCTTGTCAACGGTGCCGGTCTCGCCATGGCCACCATGGATATTATCAAGCTCTACGGTGGTGACCCAGCCAACTTTTTGGACTGCGGTGGTGGTGCTACCGCCAAGGCCATTGAAAAGGCTTTCGAACTCATCACCTCCGACCCCAAGGTCACCGCCATCTTTGTCAACATTTTCGGCGGTATCGTCAGATGCGACAACATTGCTAAGGGTCTCATCGCTGTCACCCAGAACATGAACATCTCCATTCCCATTGTTTGCCGTCTGCAGGGCACCAACCTCGAGGAGGCTCAGCAGCTCATTGCCGACTCGGGTCTTAAGATCTTCTCTTTCTCAGACCTCGATGAGGCTGCTGAGAAGGTTTGCCAGATGTCCAAGGTCGTTGAGATGGCCAGAAATATTGATGTCAACGTTTCATTTGAACTTCCATTGTAGGTGACATAATAGATTACTTATTCCGTTACTTTGCCAGCTCATTGTGCTCAGGCTTCGGCCAGACATCTCGTCATAGAATATGATAATCACAAATTGGCCGCCCCCGTTGCTGGGCAGCTACTCAATTTTGGAAGTCTGTGCAGGACGCAGTCACGGGGAATATTTCAAGCAGTGGCGTGAGATACAAAAGCCCTTATCGTGGAGCGCCTGTACCATTGTAATTGAAAATATAACGGTGGCGAATGGCTTTTATTACGCTTTATGGCCAGTTTTGACCGCCTCCTAGTCGCCACCCGTTTAATACCGCATATTTATGCATTAATCCGAGCTATCTCCGGCTTGTGTCCGCCCAACCCATCTAACTCCGGGCTGTCCTCCCCCTAACTCCACCTTAACTCCGCCTTAACTCCAGCTTCCAGACGCTTCCCTATCTCCATGGAAAAAAGACCGAGTATTATGCAGTCGCAATGAGAATCAGATTTTCTATAAAAGCCTGAGCTCTTCCTCAAAAATTGACATCATCCCTCTAGAAATCAACTCATTCTTACAATGCCCAACATGACTCTTTCTGACATTTGCCAGGAGATTACCTCCTTGGCCCGTTCTACCCTGATACACCCAAACCTGTCCAAACTGCCTTATCCAGAAAATCTCTCTGGGAATGTCTATCTCGTCACTGGTGGTTGCACTGGTGTGGGATATGAAGTTACCAGGCTCCTACTGAAGCGCAATGCTAAGGTCTACATTGCTGCTCGTTCGACTGAAAAGCTCAACAAGGCTGCTGAGGCTCTCAGAGACGAAGTTCCCGGTGCTTCTGTCCACACTTTGGTCATTGATCTTGCAAATCTTTCAACTATCAAGAGCGGACTACAGCCTTTCCTCAAATCCGAATCTAAGCTCCATGGCTTGTTTCTCAACGCTGGAGTCATGATGTGCGACCCGAAATGGAAAACTAAGCAAGGTTATGAAATGCAGTGGGGCACAAATGTTGTCGGACATCATCTTGTGCAGCGGATTTTAGTGCCACCCATGGTTGAGGCAGCTAAGACTGCACCTTCTGGGTCTGTTCGCTCCCTCTTTGTATCGTCAGCAGCCTCGTTCATGGTTGACAAGAAGAACGGATTTTCTATGGAGGATTTGGCAGTAGGGGCCGGAGAGAAAATGACCAAGGAAACCAATTATGCCATTTCCAAGGCAGGAAATGTGTATCAAGGAATTTTGTGGGCAAAAGAGCTCGCCACTCATGGAGTTCTCTCCTTCTCCTGCCACCCCGGTGTGCTTCAGAGTGAAATTGCGCGCCATGTGACTGGAACTTCCAAAGCTTTCGATATTGCGGTATCGCTTCTAGCTCAGCCGCCCGTTTATGGTGCCTGCACCGAGCTGTTTGCCATTCTGTCACCGACGCTAACTCCGGAACAAACAGGTGGGTATATTCTTCCCTGGGGGCGTCTTGGCCATGCCAGAACTGACCAGGTTGTAGCTGCGAACGGAGGATTTGGTGAACAGGTGTGGGAATGGTTGAGCGACGCTACTGAAGAGTTTGCTTGAGATTTCCTTTTCATTTCTTTAAATATATCCAATTTACATCTAATAATATTTCTATAATTTCAAGTGTATAATTCGTCTCTCACTCTACCCGGTCTCTGTTGAGCGTAAGATGCCAACGCTGGGCACCGCTTCACCACTTCAGTAAAAATTGCCCAGAAATCCGTGTACAAGGGTAAAAGGCAGTCTCAAACAGAAGAGTCTTGAATGTATTTTTAACCTCACCAGAGTCTTCCTTAGATCTCGCCCCCTCTCCACTAAAATGTTTATCGGCACGTGACTGAAATTTCACTGCTTCTCGATAACAAAAATATTCAACCCTCTCTACTATAGTGGAATGTTTGCAAGACCGCTAGCTCGTGACCTCAGATCACGGCACTTGCCTGGAATTGCTTTCTACTCCATAGAAGCTCCGACCCGGAAAATTCTAGTAAAATATCCGCTGCCCTACTCGCCAGCGGCCTACAAAAATAGACTACGATTTGACAGCAATTTTGCCGATCTCAAAATTGTCAAACTCGCTTCTGGAAACGGTGGAAATGGCCGAGTTTCCTTCTTTCGTGATGCTGGCCGCTCGGTTGGTCCCCCTGACGGCGGTGACGGTGGAAATGGCGGCGATGTTTACGTCCAAGCGGTAGAGGGTGACCATTCTTTGCACCGAATCAGACACCAGTATCGGGCTGAGAATGGCAGAAGCGGTGGTAATAGACAACTGACAGGCTCCAATGGCCGTCATGTCGTCCTCCAAGTCCCTGTAGGAACGGTAGTCAAATGGATCCCCGATCCGAGACTGGTGACGGAGGGAGAGGCAGTTGATGTCGAGGGCGTTCGAGATGTATTCAGTAAGTCTGCCACTGCCATTCAATTGCAACGCCAGCAGGTCAAGGACGGCGTGGAAGGTTGGGTCTTCAAAGACAAGGATCAGGAGTACCAAGAGGCCCAGCCTTATTTTCAAGAGCTGCAAGAAAAGGTCACATACCACGACCTCGGAACCCGTCGAAGAGAGACAGCCGAGGATGTTTTCCCTTGGAATGGAATTGATTTGACAAAGCCCGGACCGCCGCAGCTTCTTCTTCGCGGAGGCGAGGGTGGAATGGGCAACTTGCACTTCCACACAAGAACAATCCGAAATCCTCGGTTTGCTCGCACAGGTCGGTTTGGACTCGAGGCACATTTCTTGCTGGAGCTCAAGCTCATTGCCGATCTCGGTCTTGTGGGTCTGCCAAATGCTGGCAAATCAACTCTGCTACGAGCCATATCCAATGCGCAGCCGCGAGTCGGCCACTGGGAATTTACGACGTTGTTTCCTACCGTTGGCACCATTCTGCCAGCTATTGACAAGCCATCTTTTTCTGTGGCTGATATTCCTGGTATCATCAAAGGCGCCAGCGAAAATTTGGGCATGGGTCTTGATTTTTTACGTCATGTTGAGCGATCCAAGGCAATTGCCTTCATCATTTCACTGGACAGAGAAGATCCTGTTGAAGATCTGCAAGTCCTGATGGCTGAGCTCGGTTCTCGAATGGATAGCAAGAGAGCTCTTGTGGTGGCCACTAAAGCTGACTGCAACGACTCTGAACAAAGATTCGAAGAGTTGACTAAGTTTACACAAGATCGTGGGTGGGACGCGGTGCCTTGCTGCGCGCTGGAGTCTGGAAACGTTCAGGCTGTTGTTGATGCAATGGCCAAGACGATTGCCTAGTCAGTTTATTGATACAACGAGCTGGCCCAAAGCACCTGTACATAGCTGGACCAGCCGCTTGATTATTTATTTGGTATTAATATTAGATGCTGAAATAGAGCTAGTCAGAGCTAGCGTTGCTCAAAACCCAACCGGGGCGGTCGAGGCAGTGCGCTCACCATGCGTTTGATGAGCTCTGGTTTGGTTCCCACATTTTGTCGCTGGCCAGCAGCGTGCTGGGAAATGGGCGATAAAGGCGTGCGGTGTTCCCCTTCAGTTGTAGTGCGCTTGGAGTGGCCACGTGCCTGGCTCGTTGTCTCCGGATTGGAAGTGCTTCGCATATTCGTGCTTGTCACTGGTGGCGCCAGAGAACTGATGGAACGAATCGAGGAGCTTTTGACCAGGCGAGGCAAACCCTGATGGCTTTCTGATGGATGCGTCGAACCATGCACAATTGAGCTGAGAGAGCGCAATGACTGACTCTTTGGTAGTGCTTTTTGCGTCTCTGTCGTCCTCATAGCTGTGCTCTGCCATTTTTCCTGCTTGAAGCGCTGGCTGGCAGACGACTTTAAAGTCTGTCTGACTTCCGGCTGAACAGAAGTTCCGGCTGAGTCCTGTTTGAGCTTTGGAATAGACGACTTGTGTGTGAGAGTCTTGCGAGACTGGGGTTGAGCGATTGGTCTCTGCTCGTCTGAGTGGATTCTTGGCGCAGCAGCGGCTTGCGCCAATAGCGTCGATGAAGGCAGAGATCGCAGGCGCTCGGGTACAACCTCCACGGTATTTCCTGCTCCAACTTTACGTCTTTTAGCAACTGCTGCCGTCTCAGACGTTGTGATTCGCTTGCCCACTGTCGGGCCGCAGCGATCATCCTCTTCAGAGAGTCTAGGCACCATTTGGCGGGTCAAAGGTGCTGTAGACTTTACTGCATCCCTATTGGCTGCATAGTGCGAGGCAATTGACTCCATCTTGGCAAACTGACGCCTGTGCACTGAGGAGTAGCGCTTGTGCGCCTTGCGGTCAGAGGCACGTGAGTTTGCTCGCCTGTCTGGGGTGGAAACGACGGCGGCACCAGACTGACTGGGGAAGAGACTATTTGCACGCTCGTTCATTTCCTTGAGCACCTTGTCTGACATTGTCTCAAATCCTGAGATCTGGTTCGCCAGAGAAAAGCTAAGCGGCGGCGCGTCCCCAGGTGGGGCTCCAAACGACATGGCTGGGGGGAGATGCCGATGAGTGCACTGATTGGCCGTGTTCTGTTATGTGCACTCGTTTGTGCAGCTTTGGATAAGCTCTACAGAAGATTTGCGGGCCAGCTCAAAAGTAGAGGTTAGGAGTGATCAATATATTTAGCCTTAGTGCGGTAACTCAGATCCTGTAGCGGTTTTGGTTTACCCTGTCCGTTTTGGGAAGGGTGTAAATATGGGGGAATGCATGGATGGGAAGATGAACAAGACGAACGAAGAGAGATAAAAGCGGGCTAATCAAACCAGAGAGACTAGTTTGTGAATGGCCTCTCTGATTCCAACTTCTGCCGATCTTCATATCGGCCGGAACTTGATCGTTTCTTGAACCTGGCTCTTTCCGTTCACAGAGCCCACAGCCAATGTAAGAAGAAAGAATCTCGACAAACACCGGCACAGTCAGTTTGGATTCTTTGGATATATATAATTGATTCTAAAATGGCACTATTGGAACTAGCTAGCCTGATTCTCATTCCATTACCCTGCAAGATGTCTCTAGCGCTGAGACCCTCGCCATCTGATCCCGCTACTGCCTTCAGATAACTCCCACTCCCCGGCCGTTTGGCTAGTGGGGCAGGAGATAAAAATTCACCAAAAATATTTTTTTGAACTATCTAATCGCCGACAATGCTCTATCTCATTGGCCTGGGCCTGTCTTACGAGACAGACATCACTGTCAGGGGCCTAGAAATCGTCAAAAAATGCAAGCGAGTCTATCTGGAGGCCTACACCTCTATTCTGATGGCCGCCGACCAGCCCTCCCTGGAGAAGTTTTATGGCCGCGAAATCATTATCGCCGACCGTGAGCTTGTTGAGAGCGGTTCAGACGACATTTTGGCAGGTGCAGACGTCGATGACGTTGCCTTTCTTGTTGTTGGCGATCCATTTGGTGCCACAACTCATACCGATTTGGTTCTGCGTGCCCGTGAGCTTGGCATTAAGCACTCTGTCGTCCACAATGCCTCCGTCATGAACGCTGTAGGTGCCTGCGGCTTGCAGCTCTACAACTTTGGTCAGACCATTTCTCTCGTATTCTTCACGGAAAATTGGAAGCCTGACTCTTTCTACCCAAAGATTCTCGAGAACAGAAAGGCTGGCCTGCATTCCCTGCTCCTCCTCGATATCAAGGTCAAGGAGCAGTCTCTCGAAAACATGGCTCGCGGTAGACTTATTTATGAACCTCCAAGATACATGAGCATTGCTACGGCTGCTGAGCAGCTGCTGGAGATTGCTGAAGATAAGACTGAGGGCGCTTATGGACCAGAAACACCCTGCGTTGCTGTTTCCCGCTTGGGCGCCCCAACTCAAAAATTCTTCTCAGCCCGGCTCAAGGACCTTGTCAACTACGACTGTGGAGAGCCTCTGCATTCCCTTATCATGCTTGGCAACAAGGTCCATGACCTTGAGACTGACTTTTTGGTTGATTTTGCTGCTAACCCTGACGATTTCCGCGCCGCTATCAAGGAGGACTCGGTCAACTTTGCTCCGCCGCCCGTCCAAATCAAAAATTACGACTTCGAAGACGACGAAGAATAGGGAAGAATTGTAATAATTTAGTTAATACTTACTGGAATGGATGGGTCGCATTAGAGCCTGAGATGAGTCTATCGGCCATGGCTCGTTGCTCAGGAGTCACCTGATCCGGCTGCTTAACGTAGTTTCTCTCATGTTCATCCTTATCAACGTGGTGTCCGATTGACATGCCAACGCGAATGAGTGTCTCGAGGGGCCTCTGCGGATCCTGGCATGAGTTGGCTAGCAAATCTGAGTCAAATCTCATCTTCCCTGGCTCAAAGAACAATAGTAGCGTACTGCCTCCAAACTTGAAATAGCCAAGTTCATCAGTTCTAGAAACACGCGATCCAGCAGCGGCCGTGATCACAGTCGAACCAACCATCATAGCTCCAACGCACACAATCATAACCACACCGAACTCATCGCTTTCAATAGGTACGACCACTCTCACATTCTCACCGTAGACATCAAGAGAACTTCTAATAGCCATGGGGTTCACAGTGTAGTACTCGCCCTCAATCTTCCTAGGATTACCAAGAATGCCATCAACTGGACTATGGAAGCGATGATAGTCCTGAGGGGCCAACCTGAAAATACCCATACTTCCTCCTTCAAATTTCTTGACCATTTCAGGATAAACTTTTCCAAACAAGCGTTGCAGATTGAACTCCTTACCTTTTACCCAAATCTCCGTGGCCTTTGTGACAGTAGGAAAGCACATGAAACGACAATCAGCAGAAGAAACAATAATACCCTTATTGTCAGGTGCATCACATGGCCTTGCGCCTGGTTTGAGCTTCCTGTAAAAAAAGCTGTTGAAAGTTTTGAAGTCCTCCACCTTCTCCAGCACATCATCCATGTAAATGTTGTGGTACTTGATAAATGGCTCGATAGAGGAAGCCGATTTAGGGCTATCATATTTTCGGCCCTGTTTGATAGACATGTTCTTCAACAAATCTCTGATACGTTTTCCTTCCATTCTTGAACTCTTAATACCCTTGTAAAGGTATCTCATACCCAGTCGCACATAAGGACTCATCTTTTCTTCTCCAATGCATCCGGTAATTCTGTCTTGCACCAAAATGTTCGCGCTGTTCGCACCCAACTTGTAATTTCCATAGCTGACCTTGGAGACGACTTTCGTATACCATTTCCTACGAGCCTGGCTCGCAGTCACAAACCGCTCCATTAGCAAATTATCGACGCTGCTCCAAAATTGAGACGCGCATGTGGCCAAATGTGTGACAATGTCTATTTCAGCCTTCGCATTGAGTCTAGGCAATCTGCACACAGGACATTCTGATATGCGCACCACATGCTCGCTTTCATCATCAGATGGGCTATCATTGACTGGGGTATTAGTACCAGATGGGTTGACAGAAGGCGCTGTAGAAGCCATGGCCGCATACTCTTTCTCTTTGAATGCAAGTGAGTCTTCGAGAATCTTGTTTTCCAAGCACACTACCAGCTCGTCGACAGTCAATTCCTCATCTTCAGACTTTCCAAACTGAGAGAAGAAGCCTTTCAAAGTGTCCTCCGACAGTGTGGATCCAAGTGAGTCTAGCAAGTTGTTGAGCTCGTAGAGATCAACAGCTCCACTTTTATCCACATCATAGATGAAGGCAAGCCTGCGCCAAAACTGCTGGCGCAGAAATGCATACGGGAGAAACTTTGCTTTTACCTTGAGTGTGGGGTTGTATGCAGTGTACTTTGAGCCCTTTTTGTTGTTTACGGTAAGGGGAATGTCAAACTCATTCATGTTGGCGTCAAATTTAGAGTTATCCTGAGCAGGTGTGCTGAGGTCTGGTGGAAACAAGCCTTTCTCATCCGGTTGCGGTGCTGTTTCCAGAATTGTTTTCACAGGGAAAAGAGCATCAGCAACAAAGTCGTTGCCTGTGAATTTGTCCTTATCAATGATGGTAAACTGAACGTCGTAGCCGCGCTCGTGGACATGTACTGGGAAAATGAGCTTCTCATTGAATGTGGGGTCCAGCGTGTGACGGCGATGCGGAGTGCGAAAGATCTTCTTACCAAAGGAAACAACAACAAAGGGGTCCATATCAAAGCCAGTATGAGTCATGTTTGGCAATGGGGGCAGATTGGAAGCGGACTCGATATCCACGTAGACAATGCCAACAACCTGAGAAAGCTTGGAGAACTCAAAGTGGCGATTTTTGTCAATAAGCTTCTTGAGTTTCCGGCGTCTAGTGCGCTTTCTGCGTCTTTTCGGCTGTTCTTGCTGTTCTTGCGCGTCAGGAGTGGATATGGCAACAACAGGAGGGTGTGGCAATGAGGATGGAGGAGGGCTTTCCTTACTAAGAGCAGAAACTGAAGACTTGGTCTCTGAGAGAATGTCCTCAACGTCACTCGAGTCATCGAGATCGAGAGTGTCCACAAAATCATCAATTTCGTCCTCTACCTGCGAGTCAAAATCCGCCATGTAATGCTCGCGCTTGTCATCAACACTGAGCAGAAACATTGACTTCCAGATGGCATCGAGCTGCTGCTGGTCCTTATCGGGGGCAGATAGCGCAATGCGGACCTGAATAGTACCGACCGGAATATTATCACTGGCAGTGAGCTGGAGCTCATGGGGTTTAGATCCGCTATAATTGGAGTCTAGGAATAGTGTGTCGGCGTTGATCTTGGCTTGGCCGACAAACGTCTTGGAACGGCCGTTTCTGTTCCATACCAATACCTCAAGGTCGTCTGCTGACGTCCAATCGTCGATTGAGACACTGAACTCAGAACCTGACCACTGGGGCGACGCCCCTGGTACTTGTTCTGTAGAGAATCGGTAACCGTGGATGCGGCCGACGGCGTAGGTCGTACCTTCCGAGTAGTTCGACAGCGTTGCCTGGGTTAGTACTAGATGGGGTGACCAGGACAGGCCAGTGGATGTAGCGAGCACGGCATTGTTAAGAGGGCAATGTGTCCTCAGTTTCTGGCGAGCTTTGTTGGCAGCTCAGTCTGTGGGGCAATGCCCCACAAATGTTCCCCTTGCCCGGCAATTGCATTGACCCTAACGAAGAAGCGGGGTTAACAAGTTGCCTGTTCTCAAAACACACACGAAAGTAACGTGTTCAGCCAATAACAAGCGTCTTGGCATAGAACCGGCCACCGCAAACCACGATTGTACTGCTGGCAATTGAGATGAGGGGGTGCTCTGGAGCCAGCTGGCACTGGGAAGTTGCTGTGAGAGTGAATTTCCGAAGTTGGAGGCTTCCGCGAAGTGCTGACTAGCTGGAACTTACCTCTAAAAGAGCTATCCTCAGAGTCACAGCATTGTCTTTGCTATTTCTCTTTCGAAAGAAAAGGCCCATTTGACTGCAATGGCGGATGATGGTAGAAAAGCTGGGGGCAGTTGTACCTGATGCATATGTCACCTACCCTTGAGGGGTGGTTTTCAGGGAGGAGGAGCAACTGGGAGGCGTGCCGCACTAGCTGTTGCGTAGTGGGTATTTGGCGAGCGTAGAAGGGCTCCACCACTAGGTTGCTTGCCAGCACCGGAGCAAGCGGGAATGTTGGCGGATCTTCTGATAACAGCGACAGGCAAACGACCAATTGAAGCCGATTTTGTGGCTGTGGAGGAGTTGGGCTGCTGCGACCCATCTTCAGAGCCTTGTATCGATTCCTTCGGGTTGCTGCACAATCCTGGACGGCGCATCGGATGTCGGAGTCAAGTCCTAGAATCCAAGCTAGGCGGAGGCCCGGGACGTGAGACGCTGGGCCTTGCTCTGTTGATGCATAATGTTAGTCACTAGAAGAGCTAGCCACGCACTAGCTGTCCCAAGCTGTCCCAACTAGGGAACTATGAGGTTAGCAACCAGCGTCCTAGCAATTTGGGAAGCAGGAGATGGATGCCGTGGGTGACGAGCGGCGTAGAGGAGCATGGCAGCCGCTCATGACGTAGGACTGCGGCCGGCGCCTGCCACTAAAATTTGGGTTACTCACCCTGGCCGCTTTTTACGGCCAATTGCAGGCCAGTGCGCACCCCAAGCTCTTCGCCGTTAAGCTAGTCCCTGGATAGTCCCTGAATCATAGTGCCAAGCTGTCAATCTGCAAAAGAAGAGCTTCCACGCTGCAGGGTGGGTGATGGAAGCTGTGCCTCGCCTTACCAGGCAGTAGGTCGCTGTGAGCTGACGGGCGTGGAAAAATCATGGGTTTCCAGGCAACAAGCTATATCGCAACATGTCATATCTGGCGCTGACAGTAGGTAAATTGTTCCTCCAGAGCATGCGCTCTCCAGCGGCCAGGGCCCCGCCCTTTTGGTAGTGCAGTGCTTGCCTCGCTGGCTGTCTGTCCCATTGTGATCACTGCGGCGGCGAGTACCGTGCAGTGTGGAAGATCGTGGCAGGGCCTGGCTGGATACCGCTCAACACACAATTAAGCAGCGACAGCTATGAAATGCAGGCCATGCTGTCGTTGGTCTCTCTTAACCACTGTCAAAGAATTTCCCACAGTCCTCTCCCCGCAATTTTCCCTCTGCCACAGCTGCAGGCAGCGGCAGGACCCCGGCCGGACAATGCACTGCACATCACCCACAACAGACTCCGGTGACAGGACAGATCCCCCACCAAAAACCGCTGCTATCGCACCAACCACAGCCGAAACCCTCGACACTCGCACAGCAAAAGGGCCGTCTGAAAATAACTAATGTACGCCGCCCCCGCGCAGGCCCCGCCTGCCGTCCTCTTGGCAAATTTTCCACTTCTCTCCCCGCATCGGATATCCAATTTGAGCACGGCTCTGGCCGCCAACATGCAAAAGTGCCGCTCCTGCACAACCCTTCCTCTCCCCACCCACAACCGCACGACGCGCGCAAGATCATGTCGGCGCATCCGTACCATCGCGTGGACAGCAGTAGCACACCTGCGGTCGACGATGAGCAGCAGCCCGTGCTCCACCGGGTGCACTCACAGAAGGCTGCTCCTTCCAAATCTAAAAAGATTCTGCTGTCGGCCGTTGCCCTGGGCCTAGCCCTCGTCTCGTTTGTCGGCCAGACCGAATCGGCCTCCTACATTGCCAATACGCTGCACTACCGCAAGCCCATTCTCATGCTCTACCTCACGCACTCGTGCTGGTCCATGATGCTACCGCTGCAAATTCTGCTGCTGTGGTTTACTCGCTTCCACATGCCCCTGCTGGCTTATGCCCGCCGTCACCTGCTAACGCAGTACAAGTCGGCCGTTATTGTTGCCGGGCCGCGCTTTGAGGCCAGTCCACTGCGCTACATTATTCGCAGTGCTGCTCTGCTGGCTCTGGCGCTCAATTTTGCCGGATCATCGTGGTATATTGCCGTTAATCTGACCACCCCAGCTGATTTGACGGCCATCTACAACTGCTCGGCCTTCTTTGCCTACGCCTTCGCTGTGCCCATCCTTGGAGAGCGCGCCTCGCTCAAAAAGTCCCTGGCAGTACTGCTGGCGATCCTTGGCACCATGGCCGTTGCCTACTCGGGCTCCGCTTCCTCAAAGCCCGGTGAAGAAGAGCCAGAGTATCCCTACAGAGTGTGGGGAAATATCATCATTTCTGTCGGCTCTGTTCTTTACGGCCTTTACGAGGTGCTCTACAAGTACCTGACGTGTCCCCTCGACGGCCAAATGTCGTCCCCTCGCCAGGCCCAGTTTGCCAACGTCGTAGGCTCCCTCCTCGGCCTGTGCACGCTGAGTACAGTCTGGATCCTCATTCCGATTTGCCATTTCATGGGATTTGAGCCATTCGAGCTTCCTGACGGGCACACTGCGCTCTGGATCTTGTTTTCGATTGTTTGCAATGTCATCTTTTCGGGTTCCTTCTTGGTTCTCATGTCTCTCACCTCACCGGTGCTGTCGTCGGTAGCTGCACTGTTGACGGTGTTTTTGGTTGCTGTGGTCGACTTTTTGCTGTTTGGTGAGCCCATCTCTCTGGGGTCCCTGTTTGGCTGTTTGCTCATTTGCGTTGCCTTCGCTGTCTTGTCGTATGCGACCTTGGTTGAGGACGCTGTGGAAGAGGTCGAGGACGACGAAGACGATATTTAGACCTCAGCACGCACTCTCCTAGCCTTTGCGAAGCAAAAGCAAAAAATCTGTAGCATATTTTGCATAGCAAACACTCTATTTATTAGATTGCAATTAGACATTTCATTCCTACATTATCATTAACGCCCGCAGGGGCAAGGAGGAGCACAGATGCAAGCCCCGTCCGTTCAAATACGAGTACAAAAAAGCTGAAAAAAGCAGGTGCTGCAGGGCATCTCTCTAAACACTCGAGAAACCCAACATACGCGCGTAGAATGTGGCCTTCTCCTTGACAGACCTGTTGTTTCCGGACCGCCGCGAGTTGGAAGACAAATCACGCTTACCAGGAGCTGGCGAGCGAGACATTGACCGGCCGCGCGAGTTCATTTCTGCCACACGCAGCGAATTGCCCACGTTCTTGAGGTCGCTGCCAGAGACTGGCATAACAGAGTAATAATGGGCGCGGCCATCAACTACGCGGCGCGCAAGATAAAACACCTTGTCTCCAAACTGAGTACCCACCTCAATGTCCTCTGTGTCGTGCTGCCTGGTGCAAAAGATGAGCAGGCGACGCTGGAGACACTCAGCCATGGCCTGGATCTCAAAGTAGTCTGGATCTTGGTCTCGCAAACGCATACGAGAGATACGCTCGTCATATGTCTCATCGCTACGGCCATACCACTTCTCCCACCGTGGCAGCAGCACTGATCGGTTGGCCTTCAAGAAGTTGTAGAGCTGCATGCGCATATGCGCGTGGTTGAGACCAAAATCCCGGTTGATCTGGTCTGATATAGCCATGAAAAAGGAGTTGTTGTCGTAAGCGGTATCGCGGAAGTACACATCGGTGCCTGACAACGGGTAAAAGGAGGATGTGGGCCGCGACGAGGGCCGCTGCATCAGCACTTCCTGCTGGTTGGCGTAAATGTTGATGGCAGTGGCAGTGAACGAGCTGTGGCGTCTGTCCTGCAGGTTCATCGACCTGCCTCGTCCTCCGTATCGGCTGTTAACATCTGAGCCGCTTCTGGCGTAACCCGGATGCGCGCCATACGGTCCTTGTGGGGGCGGTGCTGGCTGCAGGATACCGATGGCTGTGGCCAGATAGCACACAGCAATGCCAATGACAATACCAGCTATGAGGTTCCAGTTGGAGCTAGACGAACCGCTGCCAGGCATCATGAGCGGCGAGCCATATTGCTGTTGTTGCTGCGGCGCTGGCGCAAATGTCGGATAGCCATTCATCTTTCAATATGGAAGGGCCGATGGAATCAGCCTGGCGCTTGTAAAACTGATAAATAGGTCCTTCTCCCTGGTTCAATGGTAGGGAGGTGTTGGAAAGAAGTCTATTTAATCTTTATGAGGGTTATTATTTCCAGATAGCTATAGAGGGCTAGCCAGCCAGCCAGGGCTCTCAAAAGTATGCAGACTTGAGTGGGGCGTCCTTAGGCCGCCCCACCGCGCAGGAGTCTCCCTGGGGCGGGTTGTTCTTTATCCTTGTTTGGGGCAGGTGCAGCATAAGCGTTGCAGCCCTCTGTCTGGGGGGATGAAGGATTCGCTGGATAGGAGGTCGAGGAAGAAGTCCAGAGCCTCAATCAATAGGCGGATTTTGGCTATCCTGGCCATTTCTTTCACTTCTATTTAGTTAGGTTCTGGATGCTTATTTCAGACGGCTTCGTAATTGTGCTGCAACGTCAATTTATGTCCACCTCCTGATGGCAGGCCAATTCTGCACAAGACACATGTCCGCGTACCTCAAACTGATATAGAGATAAATTTCCGACAGGTCCAAAGATGATATAAGGGTTTGTTTCATTACTTTCTCTCTCTCATAGAATTCCGGGACGTTTCCCGGCGTTTCCATGGACTTCAGCGTGGTCTCTAGTCCACAGTGATTCGGCCTTCCTGTTCCTGGCTCGCCGGTGAGCTTTTGCCGCTGTGTCCAGATGTCCGCGGCCCGCTTTGTGGTACAACGGCAGACAAGCATTGACAGCCGTAGAACGCCGAAGACGTCCATTCTTTGATTCGTGGAAGCCTCCGGCGATCTCCGTAAAGGGGCCATCAGAATTTGCAGAATACCAACTTCAGTCGTCGCAGTTCCTTCAGACTCTCTTTTCTGGACAGCTACAGGTGCACTCAGTCTCAGTCGACGCAGCGTTATGCGGGCTTTAAACTCCTGGTCGGCAATGTATGCCAGTTTTTTAGACCGCCCCATTCTATCCAAGTAAAGCAGGGCAAAGTGTCCAGTGTGCTGGTGCTCGTGTAAATGTCTGTTGTCGAGGGTAACATGCCCAGGCTACTGCTGGCAATTTTAGCTGCCAAGAAATACCACGTCGTTGTGTGGACAGATATGTGGCTCATACTACCTTCTCCCCCAAATCTATCTTCTCACCCAGGATATGCTGGTGCATTTGCTGATGTTCTTACAGACAGCCTCTGCGCTTCTCTCTCCAAAAGTATCCATTGACAGCGCTGGGGCGCTGGCCTGCTGGACTTGGGCATCAAAGTTTGACTTTGGTTGTCCAAAAGAAGATATCATGGTGCCCTGTCGTTGCGGCAACGACGCCTTTCTAGGGACAGTACTCACGTGTATAGCCACTGAGCTCAATAAGGACCGCAGAGACTCCTCATATTCGTACTTGCGTAAAGTTTGTCGCGCCAATGGCATGCGTGACCTGACAATGGCCGAAATTGATAATATTCTCGACGACATCGATATCACTGCCCTTAAAATTCCCTCGCTGAACGTTAGCTATGCTTTCCCAGTGGCTGTCAATCGTAGTGAATTTCCCTGTTATCTAGACGTGGTCACCGAGGCCAAGAAGCAGTACATCTGGGGATCTATCTTTGGTTGGTCAGTACTGTTGTACTGGCTCTTAGTCGTGGTCACTGCAACTACCAAAAACTACCTCAAGCATCACTATCACCGTTTTGTACAGTCAATGACCAAGCCTTGGATCACCAAAATGCGCCAGCTACTGTCTTTACCAGCCATGTTTTCCCGTGATCACGCAGGCCCTCTCAAAATTCGTAACTGGTTCAAAATCCACACTCCTACAAGGGGCCAGGCCATCATAATCTTCCTCTACGTGTCTCTTAACGTAGTTTTTCTATCCTTTGGTTATCGTGTATACAAACCAAACCCGCTACTGGGCCCCAGGCACGCTCAGCTGCTCAGATACGTCTCGAATCGCACGGCAGTCATGTCTGTCACACAACTACCACTCGTGGTTGTCTTTTCTGCCCGTAATTCACCACTTATTTACATTACAGGTTGGCCATATAGTACCTTTCAACTTTATCACAGGTGGATCGCAAGAATTTTGACCCTCCATGCCACAATTCACGCGGCTACCTATACAGCTATAGCTATTGAGCAGCACAGTGCCCTTCTTCGGTGGCATGAAGTAATCAATTGGCGTTTTGGAAATATTGCATTGTATGCATCAATCATTACTCTCTTCTTTTCCATGCATTGGATTCGCACTTCCTTCTACGAAGTATTTTTGATAGCGCATCAAGCGATGTGGATTATATTCGTTGTTGGAATTTTCGGCCATTGCCAAGGATTTGGGTGGATGCCCTGGATAATAGCTTCTTTGGCTCTTTGGGGTGCTGAAAGAGCTTTACGGGCTTTAAGAGTCATTCTCTCGGGTGTGGGTTGCGTCGCAGACTTCACATTATTCGACGGTGACTGCATCCGGGTATCAATAAAGTATGCGGAGACCTGGCAAATCAAACCAGGAACATTTGTATATTTACGAATACTAAAATGGGATATGTTTTGGCAAGAACATCCATTTTCAGTTTTTGCTTCACCTGTTCCTTCTGAGAAAGGTCGAATCCAAATTGCCATCCGTCCAAAACATGGTCTAACAAAGAAGTTGCTCAATTTTCTGTCTTCTCAGCCAGATAGAGCTATTTCGTTGAGAGTACTTGTGGATGGACCATATGGATGTATGGAACCAATTTCAGATTTTGACACTTGTCTCTTTTTATCTGGAGGTATAGGATTCACCTCAAACTACGCCTACGCCTCGTATTTGTCTAGCATGTCTCTGACCAAGCGAATTTACTTCGTTTGGGTAATGCATAGCAATTCGTCTCTGGATTGGTTTGGAGAAGAAGCAGATGCCCTTTGTCGCTCAGAAAACGTAATTGTGGACTTCTTCATCACCAAACCAGTCGATAAGTCCGTCGGAACGCCTAACATGTCAGCTATAAATTTTGCCTTACTAGAATCTGCTTCTGACGATATAACAACACAATCTTTGGCACAGTCTACCAGTAATCCAATCCCTTTCGGCAGTAATGATTTTCTTGAAGGCCAGCAAGTCTCAAACAACATATCAGCTGACTTGCCGCTTCAAAAGTCCATGATTGTCAGGTCGAACAGGATCATAAATCGTTATGGCTTCTCTGTTCAAGGTGTGCGCCCTAATTTATCTGAAGAGGTGGAAAAGTTTATCAACTCGGCGCATGGAACAGTGGGGATCTGTTCTTGTGGGCCGCCTGAGTTTATCGATACGATCCGGTATTCTATAGCGCAGAACCTGCAACCTGGTGCACGTGTCGAATATTTCGAAGCAGCTTCTGCATGGTAGACTTGTACGGGTATAATTATCGCTACAAACTACTTAACTATGATCCGATCAGCTCAGAAGCAGCAGTGATCTTTGCCTTGTAAATTTCAACCCATTTAGTGAGGGCCTCGAAGTCTGCGTCTTCCAAAGACTCTCTGAGACCGGGAAGTGCGACAGAGGAGTAACCATTGAACCTGTTAGGAGCGAACATAATGCTCTTGAACCAGCTGCGGCTATCGAGACCTTCTTTGTATAGGAAAATTCTCTCTACGCGGAAAATCTTGGAGTTAGAAACCTTGATCTTGGCAAGGATAGCAAACTTCTTCCACTTCTCATACCAAGGGAAATCTTGGGCAAGCTGTTCCTTGAGGAGCTGAGAATTGATGTCAAACTTTTCGGCATTCAGCAAAAATTCCTTCGTGACCTTAGTGACCTCTGTAAAAAGCTCGACAGCGACCTTAGCAGTCGAGTCATCAGAAGCGGTGGCAGTTTTCTCAAGTGCTTCCAGAGCGTATAGAATACGCTTAGGGTAGTGGGAGGCATGGAGCTTAGAGACAGGGCTCTGAACGATATTGTAAGTAAGCAAACCGAGGTACTTGGCAGCAGCTTCATGGGCTTCGAAACCAGGGTCTCCATATTTCTCCATCCAGTGGTAGGAGTCATAATTAGAGTGGTACTGGTATACAGCATCGGTTCCCGAAAAGCCAAAGTCCAGGGAAGGAACTCCAATATGGTGCTGGAACACGGTGAAGTCAGATCCAGAGCCCAAGTCACCAACCAGAGCACCGTTTCTGTCATGCCACAAATCGTAAAGAGTTGCGTTTCCGAAAGGAACCTCCTCAGCGGTGTCGGTCAGAAGCTGATAGAGAAGGGGTGAACCGCTGGCATGGAAGACCGAGTTACCGCTGACAGCATCATCCAGATTGATGTAAGCAACAACGTGGCCCCCAAGGTAGGCAGCATTGTCTTCGCCATATTCTGTAGATCCCAGCAGGCCGTACTCTTCACCGTCCCAAGAAGCAAGGACGATGGTTCTCAAAGGCTTGTAACCCAGCTTCGTCAGCTCAGCAAAGGCCTTGGCAACCTCCATTAGGCAGGCCGAGCCAGAGTTGGGGTCACTTGCACCGCCTGCAATCCAGGCGTCGCGGTGGTTACCAACAACAATAACCTCGTCCTTGATGTGGCCTTCCAGCTTGCCAATTACGTTGTAAATCGTACGGATATCATAATCCTGCTCGTTGTAGAGATTGAGCTCGTGAGTAGATGGGCCCGGGGAATAGTCAAAGTTCTTGAGTTCACCAGTCCACTCAAGCTTCGGGCCCTTGCCGTTGAGCTTCTTCAAGATTGGGGTAATGTCGTTGATGGATACTGGCAAAGAAGGGATAGAGGGAATAGTCGTGGGCTCCACACGCTCGGCATCTGGAGTTGAGGCCCAGCCGGGGGTGGTGGGGTCACCCGGGCATTCATTGAGGAACTGGACAGAGCCGCGCTGGACCGACGACGGGTTGCGAGCTGGGCCATCGGGATAAGGCTTGTAGCCATTCTCGACAGTGATACCAGCGTCATCACCGGGATCGGAGTAAATAACAACACCAATAGCGCCACGCTTCTGGGCGAGCTCGACCTTGGTGCCACGGAAATTGGCGCCATATCTGCAGATGACGATGTTTCCGGCAATTGGCACCTTGGCCTCCTCCAGCGTCTCAAAATTCTCAATAGTGCAGTAGTGGCCATAAATGTAGTTGGAGGTCACATTTCCCGAGGCCGAGTAGCCGTGGAAGGTGGGCACGCCATCCTTGATGGTGGTTGTAGGATCTTCGTCAATCGCATCCTCCTTGAGTGAGGCTTCAAACAGCACTTCGGCGCCGTCCTTGGAGAGAAGCTTGAGGGCATGGTCCTTGGGGTAATTGAGCAAAACATCATAAGTATTGATCTCAGACTCAAACCCAGCATACTCCCACTGGTTGGCAGTCCACTCTACAAGCTTGTAATTGGTTCCTGCAAGATGCGGCTCGCGAGTGTAAGTGTGGGACCACTTAGCAATAGTCTCGTTGGAGATGGAGTTTACAAGCAACTGCTTGTAGTCAATGCCATCTTCCTCGCCGAGCAAGCTCCCAATAGAGACCGGCTGAAAGCCAGACTTGTAGCCTCCGTAGAGAGCCAGCGCAGTCAAAGCCAAGAGGCCCTTTTTGAGTTTTGAGCCTCGGGGCTTGCGAGTTGGGGCAGCAGCCTTGGCTACTACTGGCTCGTCCTCATACAGACCAAGAAGAGCTTCCTTTTCAGACACCATTGGTACAATTGAAAACAGAGAGGTGAGAGTGTCTGGCCCAAGTCCTAGTTAATAACCAATGAAACCGGTGATGGTGTGACGCCAAGATGACTACAAGCGGGAGAAAAGGTGAGTATTGGCGCCGTAGTGGCGTGCCTTATCTTATCGGTGGGAGCAAGTCCCGGGAGTACAAGCTGTTTGGCATCGGAGTCCGGCGCTAGTGGGCGCTCGGAAAAGGCGGCGGAATAGAGAAAGCCTGGACAAACAGAGGCCGTGGTGGCGGTGGTTGGTTTCTAGCCACCAGCTGGATTGTATCCAAGTTCGCTACATCATTCTCCTCACAATCGCTTCCGCCTACCCGCAACCTTAGCGCCACAGGCCCACTCTGACGCAACGCCCGGGCTTCCTTGGAACATGTGCGCGGCACTAGTATAGGCGTGGCTTGGAGGGACTTGCGGGGTCACTGTGGAAGTAGCAACTACACAACGCCACTGGATGGCCGTCACTGGTGCTTTTGCGGGGAAAAAACTCACCTCACTTAAGAGGCCTCACTGGACGAGACACCGCCGGCCAGCTTTGCTTATACAATGAAATAAATGAAATAAATATATGCAAAGACAGCATAACCGTCGTATCCAATAAATAGCTTAAATAGAAACAGGCTCCACAAGACTGGCGAATTCCATCTGCGAACAGGGAACCTCCTGCACCGACGAGTGGACTGTAGGAATGCAACCGGACGTGAGCGCCAGCATGGCGTCGCGCTGCCATGATTCAAAAGAGTCGAGTGCTTCACCGTCTGGGTCACTCGTGTCCTCAGCACTCGACTCGCTTGCACTGTCAGGACTGCCAACTTGCACTTGAGAGCCCGAAGGCAGTTGCAGAAACTCGAGGCAAGCCTGACTTGAATTGGCAGGCTCGTCGATGACAGACATTTCCGACACCTCCTGTACTTGTGAAAGCCCAGAAACCAGGAATCCCGTCAAGCCTGAGCTAGACTCCATTCTGGCAAACGACATGTTTGTGTCGTCTTGCCTGGCGGAAATCAAGGGCCCGGGGGGTACGAAATCAGACACTTGACGGTCTTGCTGGCGCAATGATTCATTTCTCGATTCTGTTTCTGTCGCGTTGCAGAAACTTGTCTGCAGCACAAGAGGCTCAGCTTCAGCGTCACTGTCGGCAACACAGCACTCCTCCTCGGATTCGTCACTGTCGTCAATACAAGCGACATGACGGGGCTGGCAATCGTGCAAAATGCACAGATCGGTGACTGGCTCAAATTCTTCCGGAACGGCGGCACCAGCACTCCACATCAACGAGCCGTCCAAGGCAGCCCGCGACTTGGCAGTGTTATATTTATCCACAGATATGACAGACTCTGGATTCCTGCACCCAGGCGATTCCAGGCGCAGAGTCCTGAGCCTCCTGGCAGTGCGCTCTGGGGCTGGTAGGGGTTTGAATTGGTGCAGCTTTGAAGTCTTCCTGGCCCTACTTTTGCCCTTTTTCTTCTGCAGAGCGCAGGTCTCTTTCTTTGCCTGGACTACGGAGGGAGGATCCAGATCAGAGTGAGAGTCACCTGTGCTCTTCTTTGAGCGCTTTGATTTCAGCAGCAAGGTCTGTTGTGTAGTTATTTGAGTTTGTAACGGCTGTGGGGCACTAGCTTCTTCCGACTGACTTGCTTTGTCACACCAGAAGTGGCGCAAAACATCCATAGCGTTGTGATGAGAAGAAGGTTTAGTTGGTCCAGTGGGAGATTTTGTTACAGCTGGGGGGGGACGTGGTGGAGTTGGGCTGTGTGGGGTCTGTGGGAGGCCTGGGTCTGGGAGGACTGTAGGATGGCGCGGGTCAGTAAGGGCCAGTGGGCCAGTGAGAGTCAGTGAGTATAGATGTGAGTAGGGCCCTAACGATATACCAGTGGCCAGAGTAAAGAAATTGACACGGCTAAATGGACGCCAGGGCGCCGCCTGCACCATCTGGAGAGTCTCCATACAAAACTCGGGTAGACCTCTCTTTGCCAGCAAGTTCCGCCCGCAGTAGAGATAGCTCAATTAAATAAATACGACAAGCCAAGAGGCTAGAAAATCTATAACCAGTCAGCCACAGCTAGAAAGTAGAATGTGTGCAGCGGCTTTGTAACTCGCACCGCTTATTCTAGCCTATCAAACTCCTCCAACCGCTGCAACACTACTTGCTTGGAAGTCTCCTCAACTTCGCCAGCCAAAAACATCTCATCCATCACAGCGTAAACCTTGTAGAAGTTGAAGACAATGTCGAGCTCGCAGACGTTGCCAAAAAAGGAGTCCAAAACCTCAACAAACAAATGGATAGCTTCCAAGTAGTAGAGTTCATTATCGGACTGGTCAATGCAGGCACAGAAGAACAGTCCGGCATATCGCCGGTAAACCACCTTGTAGTTCTGAAACTCAACGAAATTTGACTGGTACTTTTGGTCCCTGGCTGCCACCAGCCGGTGCACGTCACCTTTTAGTTTGGCCTTTTCAGCATCCGTGTAGGGAGAGTACCACTCGGCGATTCGCGTTTTGCCCTGTCTGTTTTGAATGAGAAAGAATTGGATGCCCATTATTGGCGAGGGAGAACTGTGAGAAAGCTATGAGTAAGGTGAAGGGATGAAAGTCGATGCTGCCTTTGTACACGTTTCGGTGGTAGCCTCTGGCTCGGTGGGGAGAAGGAGAATCAGTGAGCACAGGCTCTCGTCTAGTTGCCTCGCTAGCGGATAGCTGGGAGGAACTCACTACGCAGTGGCTCTTTCAGGGGGCGCGCGAGCCCGGGAGTCCCGGCAGCTCGTGCGGAGCGAGTCGGGAAGGGTGTCTCGAAGCATGCAAGTCGAGCAGCTGAGCTGAAGAGCCCTTGCCATTTCCAGCGGTTTTGACGCTCCCATCTTGCATGATCCCCAGATCCCAGTTTCACCCACACAAATCTTTCCCCCGCACCATCTGCCATCTCCCTTCCCTTGCCTCCCATCCCCGTCTCTATTCCTGACCAGTCTTTCTTCCTCACCCTTCCTCCTCATTATCTCCATTTCTCATCACCATCCCAACACTCACTCAGCACATCACACTCGGCCCCTTCCTTTAAGGCTCTCCACTCTTCTCTCCCCACTTCTCTCCACATCTCCACACACTCCTCCACACGCCTCCCGTCCCTCTCGTTCCCAACCCCAACCTCCCATTCCAGACATTTTGTCTTTCCCATCCCTTGCGTCTCCCATCTGGTCATCCACCTCCTCCCCGTCTCGCAGTTGCCATCTGCAAACCACTTCAAACGCCAGCCCCGACTTGAAGCTCTGCCACACGCGCAGCTGACCCGACACTCACTTGAACAACATGTCAGCCCCCTTTCTACCGGCCCTCGGCACGTCACAGACAAAGCAGTCGCGGCTAAAGCTGCAAATCCCGGTCTCCTTGAACTCCAATAATGTGGTTTCTCCCTCCGTCAAGGAGCTCCCGCCAATCATTCAACCAGAAAACGAAGTTCAGCGGCCACTACCGCAAGACATGGCCCGCCTAGACGAAGCTGGCTGGGAAGATGCGGCCAAGGCCGGCAAAATCGTCCATCTCGGCAAGCTCGGCGAGGGGGCCGGCGGCTCCGTCACTAGGTGCACTCTCAAGGATGGCTTCACCGTCTTTGCCCTCAAACAGATCATTACAAATTCTTCGCCAGAGCTTCAAAAGCAGATCTTGCGTGAATTGCGCTTCAACCGAACTTGCAACTCCCCGCACATTGTCCAGTATTATGGCACGTTTCTCCACGAAGAAACAACCTCAATCTTCATCGCCATGGAATACTGCGGTGGGGGGTCCCTCGAGGGCATCTACAAGCGCGTCCGCGAACGCGGAGGCCGTATCGGTGAAAAAGTGCTTGGCAAAATCGCCGATGGCGTCCTTTCTGGTCTCTCCTATCTGCATGAACGCCGAATCATTCACCGCGATATCAAACCACAAAACATCTTGCTAGACGAGTCCGGTAAGGTCAAACTCTGCGATTTCGGTGTTTCTGGTGAAGTCGTCGACTCCCTGGCAACTACCTTCACAGGAACCTCCTACTACATGGCTCCCGAGCGTATCCAAGGCCAATCTTATACAGTCACATGCGACGTTTGGTCTCTCGGACTAACCATCATGGAAGGTGCTCAGCACAAGTTTCCCTTTCTCTCGGACGATCACATGAAGACTCCCCTTACCCCCATCGAGCTGCTTACCATCATTGTCAATATGCCGCCGCCAGAGCTGCACGATGAGCCAAGCGAGGGAATCAAGTGGTCTGCTGCGTTCCGACACTTCCTACACTGCTGTCTCGAAAAGGACCCGGCCAAACGCGCATCCCCACGCCAGATGCTGGGCCACCCTTGGATCATTGGCCAGCGTCAGAAAAATGTCGACATGGCCCGCTTTGTTCGCGAATGCTGGCTCTAAGAAAAGCATTCATTATATATTAATCTGCATGATACAACTATTTCTCCCCTCACATGTCTACCATGTCTCTTGGATATATTCGCCAGCCCGCTCCATCTCACTCAACTTCTCTTTACCTATGATATCCTCGATCGTCAAACGCACCTGCTTGGGCATGTTTCCTGAAGATCCACAGAGGTAAATAGTCGCACCAAGTTCCACAAGCATTTTGAACTCATCCTTGAACTGGAAAATAGCGTTTTGAACGTATTGCTTAGGTGTCTTCTCGTTACGGCTCTGCGCAGGATATACCATAAGGTTTCCATACTGACTCCATTCGTCTTCAAATAAGAAGTCCTTGCCTTGGCTGCGGAATCCATAAAATAGCACAGATACTGGCAAAGTGCCTGCAGAGCTCTGAGCTTGGAGCATAGATCTCACGGGCGCAATTCCCGTTCCTGTAGCAATAAAGATCATGGCATTTTCAGGGTTCACCTTGAAGGCCGACTTGTATAATTTGATGGCCACTCGGTCACCCTGCTCCAGGGTTGAAATCCATCTCGAGCAAAGCCCTTCTCTCACCCGTCTCAAAATGGTTTTGTATTTAACCATTGCCACAGCCAGCTCAATCTTCTCATGCGAATAGGATGCGATAGAAAATAATCGAGGTCGAATAGGTGGCAACAAATCGAGCACATACTCTGGGGGAATTGAAATGGAGTCGAATTCCAAAATTGTTTCCACAATAGAGCGCCTCGGTCGATTGGCGTAATTATAAAGCTCGTCCACATTGTCGACATCGGCAAACTCTTCAAGTCGTTCGCGCTCTCTCTCATCCCTTGCAAAAACACTCAGCTTGGCAAAGAAAGATCTTCGGGGAATTGAAGAAATGTCCAGATGGTGAATCAGCAGGTTTTTCAGCGTCGTCGGTCTCACAAACCGTTCGTCAGTGGCATACTCTCCGTTCACTTCTAGGGGATAATTACAGACTTCCTCCCATCCCTGGTGTGTTATAAGTGCGTCAACGTCGGCCAAGTTGGATGTGGGATACAAAGCAACAGTATCTCCGGGTTCGTAGTAGACTGGTAGGTCCTCAGGCACAAGAACTAGCTTGCGAACATCCTGGAAATGATCTGCCGGCGTCATTCTCTCGTTTGATTGGACCTTAGCATAAGAAACGATATCGGGTCGGGTACAAGCAACATCCTTGGGTCGCGAGGCTGCCACGGAAACCTTACCAGCGTCTTTATGGATGGTAACGTTGTTTCGACGCGGGATCAAAGTCGGGTCGTTGAGAGGAGCCAGTAAACTGTCATAATCAAGAATATCAGCTTCCGAAACTTCATCAAGCAGTCTCTGAAACGCCAGCTTTCTCCACTCTTCAAAATGGTATTCGGATTCCCCCTGAAGCTCGTCGCACTCACCACGAGAAAGAATAGGCGTTGCTCCAAGTTGGCCCAGACGATTGTCAATTTTTCGAATAGCCCAGTTGAATTTGGGGTAACTGGAATCGCCAAGACCGTAAGCGGCGTATCTCACGTTTTGCAGAGTGGTAGAGTCATGCTTCTTCTTTAGCAGGCTCTGCCAAAGTCGACTGGTATTTCTTGGCAGCTCGCCCTGGCCAGTAGTGGAGCAGACGATAAAGAGGTATCGGTAGGCTGCAAGCTCTTCGGTCGTCTTTTTCTCCATGGCACAGCAAGTGACATATATTTTGAAGATTTTGAAAATTCCATCCTGGATCGCTTCCGCGAACTCCTGAGCGTTGCCGGTTTCGGAGCCGTAGAGGATACAGAGCTGGCTAGGCTCAAGCTTAGCAGACATCAAAGAGGCGTTCTGAAAGTAAGATTGTTGCTTATCTTATGGCAGTTGCTCCAATGCAATAATATCTATAATTTTTGGAGGTTTCAAAGCTCAAGAGGATGCTGGAGATGGTTCTGACTGATTTGGATTTTTCCGGGGGCCTTGGACGTAAAGGAATTTGGCGGGGATGGAGGCTAGGGGTCTGGCGGGGTGAACTTTGGTGTAGAGAAGCCCACAGCTATCAGCTGAAGGAAAAATACAAGATCCTGTATTTCTCCTTGAGCCTCGCTTTTTCAATAATGCTCTCTGCTGTCACTTGAGTGGCATAACACTCGCTTCGGCCGATGACGTAGGAGCGGCTGTGCTCCTAGAACAAACTCTCTCCTTCACCTGTTCAAACTCGCCAATGCTCAATCTGCAGCTTTATCCAATATTGCCGAGCCCGTCACTCTTCCCCTTTCCTCTCTGCTTCTCTTCTTTCCACGCTTCTTTCCCCCTTCTTTTTCCCCCCTGTCCTCGGCTTCTTCTCTCACCTTCTTCCCCACCTGACTCTCACAGCCGCACTGTTCCCTCGAAGAGCACCGAAATTTCATCCACCCTAATCCTTTCCTCCGTCATCCCTACAACATGATGAGATCTACAATGAGAACCTCTGTGCTGAGACTTGCTAGACCAAGCCGACCGGCCCTGCGACTCAACTCTACCCCTCTTGGAGTTCGTTTCTTTGCCGATGAAGCTCCCAAAGCCTCGGAAGAGGCCCCCGCCACAGAGTCTGCCGCGGAGCCCCAGGCCAACGACGAACTGGCTCAACTCAAGGCCAAGCTGGATGCCAAGGACAAGGAGTGCGCTCAGTACAAGGATAAATGGCAGCGTGCTATTGCGGACTTCCGCAACCTCCAGGAGACTGCTAAAAGAGAGCAGGAAAAGAGCAAGGCTTTTGCACTTCAAAAGTTTGCTAAGGAGTTGTTTGATTCTGTCGATAATTTTGACCGTGCGCTCAACCATGTCAAGGAGGAGACCCTGGAGTCCAACGCTGAGCTCAAAAACTTTTACGAGGGCATCAAGATGACGCAGAGCATTTTTGAAAAGACCCTGTCTAACCACGGAGTTGAGAAGCTCAATCCTCTTGGTGAGAAGTTTGATTCTGGCGAGCACGAAGCTGTTTTCCAAGTCCCCGATGCTACCAAGGAGCCGGGCACTGTCATCATGGTTCAGCAGCCGGGCTTCAAGCTCAACGGCAGACTTTTGAGAGCTCCCAAGGTGGGCATTGTCCAGGGTCTGGAGTAAACGCCAGAATTGTATATAGTGTAAATAGTAGCCATGGATCTTTTAGACCACTAGCTGCACCAGTGGCTTGCCACATAATAAATGGTCAATTAGGTAAGTCCAGTAGAACGGAGCGACATAGTCAGATAGGGAGTGCATTAGTTTACTATTTACATGGACCATGAAGCTACTCGCGAATTTCAACATCATACTTGTCCGCAATAACCTCCACAATCTTCTCCTGGAGCTTGTTCACCTCCTCGTTTGTCAGATTCCTCTCCATCGACTGGTACGTGATGCGGTAGCAGTTACTCAATCGCTTGGTCTTTGGGTGGGTGAACTCATCAACAAGAGATACATTTTCAATCAAGTCACCAGCAATTCCTCTGATATCTTCCATCAGATCGTTCTCCGCGACAGGCTTGTTGTCAGGGTCCAGGACCCAGAAAGCAACATCACGGCTGGTGGCTGGGTACTTGGAAAAGGGCTTGTAGGAGATGACCTCGCCCGGAACAAACTGACTGAGGAAGCGCTCATCCTGAGACCAGAACAAGCGAATGTCTGGAATGCCAAACAGGATCATGGCGCAGCGCTCGAGGCCAATGCCAAACGCCCATCCAATGTGGTCTTCGCCCATCCCCGAGGCATCGAGCACTTGTTTGCGCACCACGCCGCAGCCACACATTTCCAGCCACTCGCCCTTCCACCAGATCTCAATTTCCCATGAGGGAGCAGTCCAGGGGAAATAGGCTTCGATCCACCGGGCCCTGATGGGCTGAAACAAATCAGGATCCTGCGAGCCAGCAGCAATTGCCGACTGCTTGGCCTTGTTGAAAACATAACCCATGACTTGTTCCAGCGTGCGCTTGAGGTGCATGCCCACCAGCTCAACCTCGACGTCGGACATTGTGTCCTGTTTGGGGTTGGTCGGCGAGTAGATGCCGTGCGGATCTTCGACAATAATGCCCGGGTCCGGAAGAGCAGCAATGTCGCTTTTCAGTCTCTCAACAAGATCTGGGCCCTTTTTCCACACCCTGGCTCCCTCCATCTGATGAAAACCCGAATAGTGCGTCTTGTCTATAGTGTCTCTGCGGTAAACATCTGCCGAGATGAGGTATCCAGGCACGTTTTCCTTTAGGTTCTTGGTGAAACACTCAATCTCATGGGCCGAGGTGTGTGTTCTCAACAGGGTATCCTTGTTGAGGTAGTATGTATCGATTTTTGAGCGGCCCGGGTGGTCGGCGGGAAAGCCTAGCGCGTCGAAATTGTCATGAACAGACACGACTGGCCCAAAATCGTTGTAAAATTTGAAGCCCTGGTGTTTGAGCTGGGACTCAAAGAGGCCACGGATGATTCCGAGCGGGTGATTATCCTGTTTATGGAGATTTCGGCCGAGGAGCGAGACAATGTTGGGCGGCAGGTTAGTCCAGTCGTCTGCGGGGTAGTCTTTGCCGAGAACGCTGGTCGTTTTGGTGGAGTATTGAGCCAGGCGGGTGGTCAAGCGAGGCACACATTGGAGGCCGCGCGGAACGCCGCTGAGTACGAGGCCTGCCGTCATTGGTTTGGCAAGGTTGAATTCTCGGGAACTGGCGGTGGGGCTGGAGGGACGACTGGGACGAGTGAGACGAGTGAGACGACTGGGAAAGCCACTAGCAGTCACTGGGTCGTTATGAGGGCGCTGCCCCAGAAACCGGAGGTTGCTGCAGCGAGCTAATTATCGTTGTCGACATTCTGATTCTCCGGTGCAGTGCACCTTCGGTAATTGCCAAATTTCTGCTCCTTAAACCGCCCATGCCCTGCTTTTGCCGTCACCCACGGCGGCCAGTGCCGTTTCTTGCCAGAAACCAACCCCCCACACCCACTGGGTCCCAGTAACTGGGAGGAAGACCCCCCGGGACGAGAGATTTTGGGAGCAGCGCCGGCCGAGTGAAAAATCGACTCGTCACATTTACAACACTACACAAATGCTGAGCTGGACAAGTCTGCTGGCCCGTCCGGCGGCCCCGCGGAGCTTTGCAGCAGCCGCTTCTTTGCTTGCCCCTCTGCAGAGCGTCCGCCACAAGCACGAGTACGCGCCCCGGTTCAAGGAGGTGCGCAAACAGCACAAGGGCCGAGTGCCCATCCGCACGGGCGGCTCAACCAAGGGCTCGACCGTCGAGTTTGGCACTTTCGGACTCCGGCTCAAGTCGGAGGGTGTGCGCCTGGCTGCCATCCAGCTCAAGGAGGCAGACAACTCCATCATGCGGGCCCTGCGTCCCCTCAAGGGCAAGCTGATTCGCCGCGTGCAAACCAACATTGCCGTGTGCACCAAGGGCAACGAAACCCGTATGGGCAAGGGCAAGGGTCCGTTCGACTACTGGGCCGTTCGCATTCCCACAGGCAAGGTTTTGTTTGAGATTTCCGGCGCCAACGTGCACGAGCAGATTGCGCGCGATGCGTTCCGCATTGCTGCCGACAAGCTGCCTGGAAACTACGAGTTTGTCAAGGCTGGCGAGGCCCCCAAGGTCGGCATTTGCGGAGTGGGTGAGGCCGAGCCGGAGAAGAAAAACTACTTTGACCTGCGAAAAACCCATCCGAGTAAGCGCGATCTGAACGAGGCTAGGAGTAAAGAGCTCAGAGAGTTTTTTAATCGTTAGATGTAAATAGTTATGGCATAATAAACAACAGCGGGCCAGTTACCGGCTCTCCAGAACCTGCATGGCCTTGGCGACAAACGCCTCCAAGTGGAAAATCGGCTTGTTGCCCTTCTTGAGACGATGATCGTACAGCGTGGCCGCCTCAATCAGCTGGGCTCCGGTCTCATCGCTCACCTTGTCGAGCAGGTTGAACAGCAGCTCCTTCAGCACCAGACTGGCCGGGATGCAGTGGGACAGCAGCTCGTACAGGCTGGCCCGGACTGCCACAATCTGCTTGGTGGTGTGGACCTTATAAATATCATCTGCCGTCGTTTTGAGCACCCGGGCCCAGTCAGCCTGGGGAATCTCCGAGCTGGGCGTGAGCCGCTCATTCTGAGCGTACATTGCTTCCAGCACGAGCAGCGCCAGCCGCAGATTTCGCTGCGAAAACTTGGCCACCTGCTCCAAAATGTCTCCCTCCACTGTCACCTTTTCCTTCTTGGCCGTCGTCGTCAGTACCGTCGTCACCTCCTCAATTGACGGGGCAGCAACCCGCAGCAACAGGCATCGCGAGCGGATGGGCGGCATCACGTTGGATGTCGTGTTGGCCAGCAAAATAAGCCGCAGATTCGGGGAGTATTTCTCCATCGTGCGACGCAGGGCCGACTGGGCATCACGTGTCAGAGAGTCGGCCTCATTCAGAATAACCACCTTGAACTTGCGCTTGGCATTCACATCGATCTGCTTTGTCTGGGCCACCTCCTTGAGCAGCTCCTGGATCACAACTCGGTCGTAGTTACCCATATCGGAGGGTGTCACCTCCAGGTGGTAGATCGAGGATGCAACATTGAATTCCACCTTTTTGGAAGGTGTCACCTGCAGCATTTTGGACTCCATTTTGATCTTCTCCACACCAGGGCCAAACAGAGCCTTGAGCGTTGCAATGACACGCGTCTTTTTGCCGGCGCCAGACGGGCCGTACATGAGAATGTGGGGGAACTCCTCGGTGGATGCCAAGCTTTCCAGCTTCTTAGACAGTTCAGGGTGAAAGTCAACATCCTCCAGCTTTCTGGGGCGGTGTTTATCAACCCAGAGCGACATGGTTGATGAGGGTTAGAGTAGCGGAGAAGGACGTGATTTTAATTTGGCTGGCTGCGCGTGGCGCGCGCCACCAGGCTGGGAGGTTGAGATGAGAAGGGGTGGAGATGAAATGAGATGGAGGAGAAGGAGAAGAGGGGCAGAGAATAAGGCTTCCGAGTGGAAAAAAGTCACATATCCTTACGTTGCCAATGGCTTCAATTTATGCTTACCGCAGTCCGTTAAACTTGATTGAATATAAATAGATATGCTACATGGCACTCACCCAGTACCACCACGAGTCCTCTGGCGGAGCAATCGCCTCAAACTGGTAATTAGGCAGCTCCGGGAAACTCAGACGCAGAATCTGCATCACATCCTGAAACGCCGGACGAATAACCAGAAACACGCGCCACGCCTGGAAGGATTCCGTCGAAAGCTTGGCCACCCACTCGACAATAACTGCCAGCGTCTCAACTGTTTTGCGCAGATCAAACGGGAACTTTCCCGTGCCCACAGGCTCAAACTTGCCCACCATGGAATCGTGGTTCACATAGCTGAGCATAAAGTAGAGCACCGTCATGAATGGTACCGGATTGAGTTGCAAAGCAATCGCCTCAAACCAGGCCGAAAACGACGGGATGTTTTGCTGATTCTCAATGCCAAGCTTTTGAATGTCGAGACAAGTCAGCGAAGTCTCAAAGATTCCGCCCTTGGAGCCACACACTTCTAGAGTGGCCACCTTGAGACGTTCAATCAACATGTGTGAACAAAGCTGCATGTTGACAGTGTGCTCTTCACGCTGTGTCATGTTGGGGCCAATCTTGAGGCTATCAAGAGGCTTGAGGAAGGCACCACGGAAGGCATAGAACTTGGAGACGCATGTCTGAACTAGATCATTATTCATCTCATACTTGGGTGTCATGAGCAAGTGGTCGAGCGAGAAGCGGCAAAGCTGGCACCAGTGGATGAGCATGTTGGTGAAAACGCGGCCGAGCATGTCGCATTCCTCGCCATCGCCAATGTTATCCTCGAGCAGCATGGTATCAGCATACTTGAGGTTGATCATAGGCGGCAGCGAGCCATCGAACGACATGAAGGTGTCGAAAATTACGCACTGGCGCCAAAGCATGCGCCAGTAAAAGACGTGGTGTGGAGGAACGTTATTGCACGGTCCATAGGACGAGGGGTCGCGATGAAGGCCCATAATATTGGCGCAGCGGACAATTTTGGCCGTCCACTGGGCGCACTGTGAGATGCCATAGCCATTACCATGGCCGCCCGGGTACAAATTCTGCACATTGATGAGCAGCAGAAGCTGCAGATATGTCAAATTGGATTCCGTATTCATGTCAACATCTTCGACGATAGTGATGCACAGCTTGCGTAGGTATTCGCCAAGGTAGATGCTGTCGGATGTTGGTTGATCGATACCAGGCAGAGACTGTGGCGTCCAGTCTTCAGACATGGAGTTGCGGCCAATGAGGCAAGCCATAAGCACAATTCCCACACGCTGACAGTCCACTTTTTGGATCTTTTCCTTCATGGATCCGCGGTAGCGCAGTGTCCAAACATCCTGAACAATGCTTCTGAGCAAGCCCGAGCAGGTGCAGTAGAGTAGCGTGTTGACGGTATTGAGGAAGCGATCGACAAGAAAGTCGCAGACCGCTCGCGGCGGCACCAGATTGAGAACCCGGCGCCATTGCACTACTGCTTCAGGGGTGCCCCACGTTACATGCTGAAGGCTTCCAACAATGTCGTCAATGGTGGACTCAGCGACATGGTTGGAGTTGGTGGCGTAGAACTCGCGTGTGGGCTTGTTGATGTCTTCTCGTTCAAGCAGCGGCATGTGGAGTTCCTTTCGCGAGCGGTTTACCGCGTCGAGATATGAGTAGTGGCGGAATTTTGTGTTTGCCTGAGAGAAGAAGCGGACCGAGTTGTCAGAGAAGGAGACGGTGGGCTGGTCAAACGTTGCTTCCGCAGAGGAGTTGGCACGCACACCCATGATGGACTTTTGCAGGTCTGCGATGCGCTGCTGGTGGGTCAGCAGCTCTGCACCAGAGACTGCTGCAGCCGCGTTAGAGAGCGAGGTGAGGTTGAGAGAGGGGTTTTGAGACATAGAAGGAGGGGACTGTAGCGAGTAAAGACCAGACGACGCTGGTGGAGAGCGATTGATTGGCGGGACGGTCGCAGAGACCGGGGCTGCGGGTTTGGCAGTAGCTAGAGGAGGGGCAGTAGCAGCGACAGCATGAGGGGCGGGCATTTGTTCGTAGGAGCCCGGGTTCGCTCTCGGAAAATAATCACTGCTGGGGCTCACTGGCGAGCGCAGAGGCGCTGCCGGGGGCTCTAAGACCGCCGAAGACGACCGATCCGAGTGCTCGTCGGATAACTCCGAGATGGACGGGATCTGGACGGAAGACGCCGGGGATATGATACTGGCGATGGTGGCCGAGGGTGGGTGGCCGATCGGACCAGTGGACATCTGGGCGGCCCGAACAGGAGGCTGCTGCGCCGGCTGGTATTGCTGCTGCTGTGAGTGCTGCTGGGACGGCGGTGGCTGCTGGGGGAGGTGAGGCGGGTACGCGCCACCACGCTCTGGCGACAGCAGACCGTCGAGAGCAAAGGCCGAGTGGCCCAGCTGCGCATTATCGGACTCGTCGACCGATCCCTGGCGCTTCTTCTGGAGAACCGACTGCAGATCCGCGTAGGTGCATTTGTCAGTGGTGCGGAACGTGACACAGGAGGAGCAGGGCCCCTCGCGGTTGCACTTGAGTTTGCGCTGGCGGCAGGGCAGGCAGGACTTGGGGACCCTCAGCCGCCGTTTCTTTATTGGATGCTGAGTGTGGACGGCCTGGATGGCAACCATCGTCATGGACGGGGGTGGTTGGCTTTGTAAGACGGAGTTAAGCAGGGGCGCGCAGAGTGGCAGGAGCGGGGAGCTTTTATATAGCTCGAGGCTGGGGGGCGCTGGGAGGAGGGAGGCTCGGGGTTAAGTGGCTAAAAGGGAGGCGAAATCCGGGTGTGGGAAGGGATGGTGGATGCTGACGAATGCAGGTAGCGGCAATCTGGGCAGCGTCAGGTCGGAAGGTTTGGGCAGGCCGTTGGACTTTTGGGGAAGGGCTCGGCTTTTAGAGGAATTTGGGTGGGAGGAACGGATTGGCGGCAGCGGTGGGATCCGAGGGCGGCAATTTTGGGGGAGGCAGCAAAGAACGGAGCTGGGTAGAGCCGGTCAGGTGGGTGGGCGGGTGAGTAGTGCGGCTGAGAGAAATTGGCACAGGTGGCGAAAATGGCAAATACTGGCAGCTTTCGCAGTCGCTGTCGCTGCGCTGGCCAAACGGGGCCAGGCGTTCTTTTGTACCTCTAGACTCTTAGGTCCGAGCCGCTAGGCGGCAGCGGCGCGCGCTAGTGCTAGTGCGTGTGGGTGGTTAGTGGGTTACGGGGATAGTATAGATGGCAGGCGGCACGGGGATAGCGTGTCGGGGATAAGGCGGGCGTGAAAGTTTGGGGAAGAGGGGGAGGAACGCGCAGGAGGGATTTGAGAGCGGGGACAAGACAAAGTAAAGTTGAGAGCCAGAGCAGGCAATTGCTTCTGTCTTCTGTCCCGTTCAGACTGCCCCCCGATTTCTCAATTTTCTCTGCTCCTTGGCCATGCGCGTCAACTCCGGGAAGGGCTCGGCTTGTAAGATGCCGACCCAGCGCTTCCGGTCCGCACTGTATGGGGGAGCCTGGAACGTTTGACAACGCAACGACGCATGCCTGAAGAGCGCCTGCAAAGTACAAGAAATAATGATAAAAACTTATAACCACGACCTTTGCCAGATCTTCTGCGGGTTCCGTCCCCTCGAGCCTGCTCTGGCTCTGCTCCTCCCGGCGGGTCGTTCCTCCCCCCGCGGAGCAACTCGACGTCATATGTGGGTAATTGGCCCGTGGAGTTTTGGTTGGGCACCCTGGGAGCTGCGTTAAACCCCGACACCGGCGATTAGCTGCAAGTCAGCGTCATCGGTGAGTGCTGGTCACGACAGCATCCGCCGGCTGCTACGGCAGTATACAGGTCCTCAGCTTCGCGGAGCCCGAGGCCCCCCATTTCGAGTGCTGCCATTTGTAATGGCGTGCAATTTTCCCCGCCCCCACTAGCGGAGCCAGCTCGTTGCCTGCCGGAAATTCCGCTCTGGGGCACTGCCCCGTGCGGGCGGCGGAAGGCGCGGCTTAATTCCGGAAAACCGCCGCTGCTTTTTTCGAAAAATGAAACACCGCCCGGACGAGCACACGACGCCCTCTGGCCGCCGCCCCTAGATCAAAGAAAAGGATCTGGAGGACAAGTCCCGTGCCACTGTTTTGACGTTGGCGTGCCTCAGCTGGTCTCTTTCTTAGCTGTCGTAGCGCCCGGACTGCGGAACGGTCAAACTCCCGCAACCGCTGATTCCGCCGCCTTGTGTCATTCCTGCCAAGGAGAAAAAATCTCCCAACTGGGCCTCCCGGCACCTGTTATGTCCGAGCCTCATTGACGTGAGTCTTGCGTGCAGGCAGTTACCGGGATACGAGCCAGTAGTTAGTGCACTGTGAGAGAGCAATGAACCGCTGGCAAGAATTGACCTGCCGTCTATATCACCTGCCGCTGCTTCTACACTGGCCTAGGTTCCGGCGCTGCCATTGCGCGCCACTACGCCTGCACAGTCACACTCTCAGGCTCCCACCCAGATCTTCCCCCGACACCGGTGCTGACTGATGACAGCCGCATGTTTGTTGCGCCACCGCCAATACACTGGGCATCCGCTGGCGGCCTCCGCTGGGGTCTTGGCGCCTGGCGGGACGAGTCATTTCTGGTAGGGCGTGCAAATCTGGCCCAGCTGAGCCTTCAGGCTCAGCTAGCCTGCTAAGTTCCTGACTGTGCTTTAGCCGTCTCCTCCCACCGCCCTAACGCCGCTATCCCCGTGGGCCGTAATTGCTGCGGCAATGCCGTCACCAGTGAGTAACAACCCGGCATGCCGACACTACCAACTCACCACTGCAGCAAGCAGCTCCTGGGGCGTACCTCGGAGATAGCCATTTGCAGGGCCAGTTGGTGGAGTTTACCCGCTCTAGGTTTAGCTAAAGTTTATTGTCATTGGACCAGTCAGAAGATAGTGTTTGCTAGCTATCGAGTAGATCTATCTACTTCTCAGCTTGTTGGTGGTCTTATTTTTAGCGCTTTTGGCTCCCGATATTTCTCTCCACTTGGTATGCGCCAGTCTACATCTCCATCTGATATGGTGGCCATTTGGCTCGCGCAGTGCCAGACTGGCAATGGTGCACTCGAGGTGGCATAAAAGCTGATTGAAAAAGAATAACTGTGGATAATAGCTTTGAAAAATGAGTAGCTATAAAAGAAAAAGTTAGCTGTAGAACCACACCAGCCAGCAGAACGGTCCGTCAAGGGACTGCGAGAACTATTCTTGGATGGTTTGCCCCTCTCAAACCCGCCTGCTGCGAGACGGGGGACGACTGAACATGGGGCAATGCCCCACAATTTCTAGAGGGGGAATCTGCCTGGCTGCAGGCCAGTGCCAAGTTTAGCAGCCCAGCTAGTTCAGATCGATCTGATACATGTCTGGAACAGGGCGGCGCGCGCCACATCCAAGTAAGTCAGCACGAGACTGGCCGCCCGCCTAGAAAACACAATCTGCATGCACATGATGGAGGGTCCAGGGATGGGAAATAATACACAGACAGGGGAGTAGGATTGCGATATGAGGGTTTGGTGGGACGGAAATCTACAAGCTCTAACGCTTCAGCGACACGTGGGCATGTCGCATTATGCGGTTTTAGAATGACCTGCTAGCAGCCCCGCGTGGTGTGATGAGGCTACTGTCCGCTATAAATCGAGTGCTATAGTCTTCGTATAGTGGGTGGGAAGCGTCGTATAGTGGGTTTGGGGACCAAAAATAATCAATGACGATAACGTTTAGATTGCGAGAATGGGATCGGCAGGGCGGGTGAGGGATGAGGAAGCGATTATATGGAGTGCCTGGGTGCTGGAATATGTTTGATGCTGGTCGTTTGGTAGTGTTTATCGCTCAGGGATTTTGCCTGGCACGATCTCGCTATCGCCAGCGGCCGATAGCCAGTGGCAGCTCTGCGGGACTCGCGTCACTAGCCAGTGGCTAGCTGCCATGACGCTAGCGGCTGCGCATTGCTGCACCTGGCCACTTGCTGGATCTAGGGCGGCAGGGCTAGATGCGCAGCCGACGCGCCGGATGCGAAGGCGAAGCCGCTCCGGACGAGCACGACGTTTTGAAAAACAGGGTCGTGACAGCAGAGCGGTGACAGACTTGCTGGTTGCTTCCAGCAGCACTCTCCTTCCCTGCTACATCTCTGAGAATCTCCTTCTTTTCTCCGCACAAGCACGCAGCTGCGGACCCCTGCACCGCATCCCCAGACTAGGGCCAAGACACGCGTCCCTCCCCTGACGCTGGCACGAGCTGCGGAGGAACCACGTGAAGCTGGCGGGCGCTGATAGTAGCGCAATGCCACGGCGGTACGGCAAGATAAAAAGCTGGCTTTGCGCGCAGAGGCAGCCATAATTTTTGGCCTCCTCCTTGTCGCTGCCGCATCCGTAGCTGCATTTGCCCCGCCTAACCCACTCCCCAAAACCGGGCTGCCCGAAGCGTGCACTCCAAATTTCCCCCCTGAGGCTAGCCCCAGCGCGCAACATTTCCAGACCCGGCATTCCCCAGCCAGACCCGCGCTCCCCTGCCCGGGTTTAGGTCCACTAGCTCCCAGCCAGCGCTCGATCTCGCGCTTTTGCCAGCACCCGCAGCCCAGCGCCCGCAGCCCAGCGCCCAACACCCCCCGTAGCCCAGCGCCACATTCCGCGCCCTGTCGCCCATCTGCGACGCTGCAGACCCAGCTGCAGCGCTTCTGCAACGTTTGCACAGTCTTGCCGGCGCGCCCAGCTTGAACTGTCGCGCATCTCCGCAGGCACGCTCACCCCCAGTGGCCAGCGCGCGCCTGCTCCCACCTACCCTCCACCATCTCCCGCGTTGCTCATCCGCTCCACCTGCTCCCTCCACTTGTTCCCTCCTGCCCTCCAACGCCCTGCCGCGCACCCAAACCGGACTCCCGTCTGCTGGCCCCCCACCCCCTGACGCCAACGCCTCGATTTTTGCGTCCCCTTGCCAATAGTCCAACCGTCTGCCATCCCTGGTGCGTCAAAACAAAGCCTTGCGTGTTTGAATAAAAGCTCCCCCTGGGTCCCCTTTGCCCCTGTTTCGCTTAGCCCTCGCGTCCAAACAGTGACAACACGACTTGTCTGGTCCCGTCTGCTGTCTCTCTACAGTACCACCAGCCGCCCGCCCTCTGACAGTCCCTTCTCCTCCACCTAGCCCATTCTCCATCCCTCCCATACAACCAACATTCCACCCCCATTCCCAGCCCACCCCCCCCAAAATAGGCGAAGACCCTCCCCAAAACACATCGCCCACAAAAACACATCCATCTCCCACCCCCTGGCCCTCCTGCCCTTCCCACAAAACACTGCCTCTTTCCCTCCGCACAAACACTAGCAACGCTCTGCGCTGGTTTCCGAGTCACATTGCTCCCACGAACTACCCATTGCATTCCTGACTTGATACCTCTGACCACTGCCCTGCCCAGCTCTTCCCCGCGTGCAACCTCCCCATCTCCCTCCCCAATGACCGAGTCCGGCAACGCTCCCGTCCGAGTCTCCTCGCGTCTATCCAACCAGAAACTGGGCTCGTCCCTGGCAAAACGTGTCGCCCGCGAAACGCGCTTCGGCGACTACGTGCTCGGCTCCACCCTCGGCCAGGGCGAGTTTGGCAAGGTCAAGCTCGGCTGGAAAAAGGGCAACGAACAGGTCGCCATCAAGCTCATCCGCAAGGACACCGTGCCCCCGCGCTCGTCCCGCGAAACAAAGGTGTTTCGCGAGATCAACGCCCTCAAAATCCTCACCCACCCAAACATTGTGCGCCTCGAACAGGTCATCCAGAATGACAAGTACATTGGCATTGTGCTCGAGTACGCCAGCGGAGGCGAGCTCTTTGACCACATCCTCACAAACAAGTACCTCAAGGAGAGCGTTGCCTGCCGCCTCTTTGCCCAGCTCGTGTCGGGCGTCCACTACCTCCACTCCAAGGGCATTGTGCATCGCGACCTCAAGCTCGAGAACCTGCTGCTTGACAAGCACAAAAACATCATCATCACGGACTTTGGCTTTGCAAACTCCTTCAAGGCCTCCCCGGACGGCACTGTCTACGACCTCATGAGCACCTCCTGCGGCTCCCCGTGCTACGCCGCGCCAGAGCTCGTCGTATCCGACTCCAAGTACATTGGCCAGCGCGTCGATGTCTGGTCCTGTGGCGTCATTCTCTACGCAATGCTCGCCGGCTACCTGCCGTTCGACGACGACCCGCTCAACCCGGACGGCGACAACATCACCCAGCTCTACAAGTACATCACGTCCACGCCCATCACCTTCCCGGAGTACATTCAGCCCATGCCGCGTGACCTGCTGCGCAAAATCCTCGTGCCGGACCCGACAAAGCGGGCCGACCTCCAGGCGGTGCGCGCCCACCCGTGGCTCGCCCCGCACGCCCCGTTTCTCTCCGTCACTCCCTACGAATGGGACGAGAACCACAAGCTCCGCACGCAGCCGCCCACCACAGCTGCTGCTGCATCGCAGATCCACAAGACCAACGCGCAGCAAGTCCGCATGGCTCGCTCACAGTCTGTCCAGGTCACCTCCAGTGCCAAACCCTCCACCTCTTTATCGGCCGCCCCCTACCCACCGCCGCTCATGCGTCCTTCGCACCAGCGCCCCACCTCCATGGCCTTCAACCAAACGCCTGCCGCTGCAGCAGCAGCAGCAGCCCCTCAGAGCTCTGGCCAGCAACAGTCGGGTGTTCCCACACCCCCCAGCTCGCTGCCGTCTGATAATACTCACATGATGCACCTCGATTCCTCTTCGGACCCGCAGGCTGTCGCCCAGCTCGACATTGCTCAGCACCATACCCACCATTACAGCAAGAGCGGGTCCTCTCAACCCCCCGCCAAACTGCCACATGCTCGCAAACCCCGACCCACATCGTTCCAGCCCTCAACCGGGCCCGGCCTCTCGTCGTTCATCACTGACCCCGCCTACACGGCTTCCGACTCCTCCATGCCGCTTAATTTCCACACCCCAGCTTCGGCCCACGTCGCCATTAACCACGACCAGCCCTTGCCAGCCGAAATCTCGCGCCCGTCTTCGTTCATCAATTATGCTAACGCCAATACTTCCACATCCACGGTTTCCTCCTACATTCCTGGCAACGGCGGTGCGGTAACGGCCAAGCGCACTGCCAGTGACCGCTCTGAAACGGTGATTGAGGAGTCAGAGCAGGCGGCCCACAACACCCCCGATGCCGAGGTTGCCGTGGCCGCAACTCTGATTCAAAAAATTGAGCTCAAGAAGGCCGAGGCTGTATCTCAGGGCCCTCAGGCGGCAGCTGCCTCGGGCAAACCTCAGCCGCAGCGGGTGGCTTCCACAGCGTCTACTTCTTCTAGCAACCGCCGTGGACATCGCCGTGGTGTTTCATCTGTCTCATATGGCGCAGAGCGTGTAATTTCGCGCCTTATGGGCAACGGTTCCTCCTCCTCGTCTTCCGGCGGCCACAAGCATTCCCCGTCCATGGCCAATGTGAGCTCGTCTTCGGGTAGTGGCGGACATAGCCGCCGCCAGTCTGTCGGATACTTTGGTAATAGCACCATCACCGACACGGAGAAGCCCGTGGACAAGAAGCGTTTTTCTCTGATGAGCTTTTACTCTTCTGGATCGGGCAACAACAATATGCCTGCCGCAGTGTCCAAGCCCGAACAGCAGCAGCGTACTACAACTTCTTCGGCGGAGCGCCGTGTGCTGGAACAGTCCACGGATCTTCTTAACCGCCAGAACAAGACGTACAACAAGCTGCCGCTCGAGGTCAAAGCTAATGCGATTGACCCGAACCCCGCCGAGCCGTCGGCCGCTCGCAAGGTTGTTGACTTTTTTAAGAGACGGTCCCGGATCGTTTAAGTCTCTCGTTCCCGCCTGCATCAAACACTCTTTTGGCTAATGATAGCCCAACACACACTAATCATTGCACATTAATTGCATGTTTATTATTCCGCTTTTTATATAATGCACTTTTCATAAATACACTCCACTCCATTGGGGGTGGTTGACTATGTACAGACTGCCACCAGCCTCGCCCTGAAAATTTCCAGACTGTTTTTCTAATCCCTGGCAAACGCTGCGCCAGTGCTGGCCACTGGAAGCACCTTCTCAATGGTGGTTGTGTTGGAAGCGTTGTAGCCGTTCTCGCGCATAAACTGGCCGACACGCAGATTTGCAGTGAAGAACTTGGACACACAGCGGTCGATGCACATCATCTGACCCTTATTGAGCTCTTCTTCGCCGTAAAACGGCGGAATGCACTTGCTTCGGCATGTGTTTGTGAGGCTGAGTTAGTACTGAAGGGACCAAGCTAGGGAAAAACGTACTTGCTGAAGAGCAGAGTGAGAGAGTCAAAATCCAGCTCCGCCATTTTCATTCTCTCCTCGTCCACCTCCAGGTGGCTCATGCCGATACCAAAAAGCGACATTTTTGCAGAGTGTGGAGGAGGTTTGATTTTTTGTGTGGTGGGAGCCAGTGGAGGCAAGTGGAGGGCCAGTGGAGGGCGAGCGGAGGGCCAGTGGAGGGCCAGTGGAGGGCCAGTGGAAAGATAGCAGACGCTGGGAGGCCACAAGAGGGGCCGGTGGATGAGGGTGAGTTGGCATGGCTAGGACGCTTATGATTACACGATCCAACATAGGAATTGCAGTTGCTACTCGCAGCAGCGACTCAAATATCCAAAGCTGCCACTTGCCGCGGCTAATCGCCGCCTCTTACACTCTTACTTCTCCACTGTCTGCAAACTTAGCCACCGCGTTTAGTGGGAGTTTGGCACGAAAGCCAGTGTGTGTGGACAGCCGAGAATGGCGTAGCTGTCAAAGCAGTGCTGGTCTGCGCCTGAAGTGGGCATCGTATCGGCAAATGCTTCACATCGGGAAAAACCTACACGCTAGTCTCGACAATCCCTGCACTCTTTCCATGCGCATTGCCATGCTCTCTTCAACTAACAGTGAAATACTCCTAAACACTATGCGACACTCCATGAGCTCGGATGGCCGTTCAGAAATTCTGCCTCAAAGGCAAGCGAATCGCGCAGATAATTACTATTTTAAATATATCAAATGCAGCCCACGGCAAATCTACTGCCACTGGGTCTCGGCCTTCCACCACGAGTTGGTCTTGAAGACCTCTGGAGCAACAGCCTGGTCAGACTGTTCTCTCACCTTTCCAGTCAATCTAAAGTCGCGCTCAATCACTGGGTTAGTAAACAATGCATGGCCAAAAACCACAAAAATCAAACTTACTTTGAGCTTCCCACTTGTCCTTCACAAGACGATCTCTCTTCCAGTCGTTTCTGTAGGCGTGGAAAACAGACATGGCACCGCCGCCGACGGTGATGAACTGAGTTAGTTTAGGAGAACATACAGGAAAAGTCACTGGTACGTACTGAGAACATGACGGCATAGGGAAGCAAAGCCTCAAAAGGAATCATTGTGATTGGTTGTGGAGGGTGGATTGGTTGGAGTGAATAGTTTTGGGATATATAGACCTGGCGTGTTATGTGACATAATTTGGAAAATGCGTGAGTGATCCTTCATATTACGCAGCATAATATATATAAATCTCGGGACTGCTGACAGAGGGCAGGGCCAACCTGGCAGCGCGCAGGGCGCGTGGACAATGCTCGCACCTAGATGCTTGCATCACTGAGTTACCACACTATACAATAGTATTTATTCGGCTGAGCCAGCCAATATTATTTTAAAGTCGTTACATTTGGTTTGCAACAACAGGAGGGTCGTCACGGGGAGGTTGAGACATGACATGGATATGGCATTTTTAAGCAAACGGTCTTGTAGACTGCTTAGATGTTGGAGGGGTAGAGCATGATTCTCACGCTGGCACCAAGAGACTTGGGGGGAAGGTTCTTCTCAAAGTTGGCTCTGACAACACCAGAGTTACCGTGGGTTCGCGTAATGTCGCCCCACATGACTCTGTAGTGGCTGCCGTTGATAGCCTTGGGAGCCTTGTAAACGTAGGCAACTCTCTTGCCAATGTAGAACTCAGCCTCAGCTGGGGTGGAGACACCCTGGAGCTTGATGAGCGAGCACTTGGGGTGGATGACATGCTTCGATCTCTGGAAAGAGACGTGCTTACCCTTGACGTAGACTCTGGGCTGGTGGAAGGACTCCTTGATAGTTTCGATGGCCATTGTTGAGATGTGTAGATGGTTGGAGCAGATGCCTTGGAAGTTTGGTGGGGTTTGTTACACTGGGAGCTGTGCGTGGGTTGTACACGGGTTGTGACTGTTTTTCTAGTAGGGTTGGGAGGAGTGTGTGCATGGGAGGTGGGACGTTGATCAAAAGGCACACGTGATGTCTAAGGCCGTTATAAAAAAACCACGTGACTTGGGAACTGTAATTCGCCGCGCGCCTCGCGGAAAAGCCTCCGTGCCGTTTCAGGCAATAGCCGATTAGCTGTCTGCATTCATAGGCTTGTTTGGCGTTGTACGACCAGTATCCGGCTTGAAGGGAAACCAGGCGACGTCCAAAAAACCACCAACAGATTTCTATTAACAACTATCTCCACCAAAAACTCAGCTTTTTCCGGGTACGGCTACTTTCCTGGGTAGCATCATCCGCAGTTTTCCCCAGCTGGAATCCTTTCCCGGCAATAGGAGCGGACTTATATGCCGCCGTACAGGGTGGGGGGCAGCCTATCAAGTGTGGGGTAAATTAGAAAATATTAAGGACCCGATTCAAGCTTCGTAGCCCACCATCTATTTGCAATGGTTTCCGCGGCTGAACTCAAGGAACATGCGTCACAAGACTCGTGCTGGGTCGCCATCAAAGGAAAAGTGTATGATGTGACCTCTTTTCTGGCAAAGCACCCCGGCGGTGCTAGGGCCATTCTGAGATTTGCAGGAAAGGATGCAACAGAAGACTTTGAAATGATTCACCCCGAAAATACTTTGGAAGATAATGCGTCTCATGTGACACTTGTGGGCGATTTTGACGGCGGTGACGACGACACGAACCCAGCGCCTGTTGCTGCCGCCAAACACGACGATGCAGCTTTGCCAGCCTTGCAGGCTCAGTTGAGTCTGGCTGACTTTGAGAAAACTGCTCACAAAGTTCTTGCAAAAAAAGCTTGGGCCTATTATTTTTCTGCAGCAGATGACCTCCTTACCAAAGATTTCAACAACACTGTATTTCAAAAGGTTTTACTACGACCACGCATCTTCAAAGATGTGAAGAATGTTGACACAAGCTCGGCCATTCTTGGAAATGCTTCCAAACTGCCATTGTTTGTTTCTCCAGCGGCCATGGCCCGTATGGCACACCCGTCCGGTGAAAAGGGCATCGCTCAAGCATGCGCGAACGCTGGCATTGTGCAAATGATATCAAACAATGCTTCCATGAAATTTACCGATATTGCAGATGGAACCACGAATACCATTTTTATGTTCCAGCTTTATGTCCAATATGATAGAGCGATTTCCGAGAAAATTCTCAGAGATGTGGTTGGCACTGGACGCTGCAAGGCAGTGGTGTTGACATTGGACGCGCCGTGGCCAGGCAAACGTGAAATGGATGACAGAGTTGCCAACGATGACTTGCCTCCTTTCGATCCCAGTAGCACAGAAAAGAAGGTAAGCGCAAGCGGCGTTGGCAAGGCTCTCTTCGCCGGCACCTCGGCCTCGCTGATCTGGAAGGATCTCGAGTGGCTTAGAAGTCAACTCCCCAAAGAGATCAAAATTATAATTAAGGGTCTCCAGACATGGGAGGATGCTGAACTGGCTGCTAAAAATCCTTTGGTAGATGGCATCTTTCTCTCTAATCATGGAGGTAGAGCCATGGACCAATCGCAGCCTCCCTTGCTAGTCCTTGCCGAAATCCGCAAATATGCACCAGAAGTTCTTGACAAGAAGGAGGTGTATATCGACGGCGGCATTAAGCGCGGTACCGATGTTGTAAAGGCACTGTGTCTTGGAGCGACTCAAGTGGGCATCGGCCGACCCGCACTTTATGCACTTGCGGGATACGGCGCTGCTGGAGTAGAAAGAACTCTCGAGATCTTGGCAGATGAAATTTCGACGGCTATGAGGCTGCTTGGAGTGACGCACCTCAGTGAACTTGGCATGCATCATGTCAACACTCGTCAACTTGACAATATGGTGTACGGCTCGCTATAGCGGTGGAACCTAGACTGTAAACGCAGTCATAGATATTGAATAGAATATAAGCATCAAACCTAATCACTCGTTCGGATTCGAGCCCTTCTCTCTCCCCCTAAACCACAAACCAGTCGGAAAGCGGACTGCGATCCCTGTTGCACTCTCCATCACACCCAAACCCAAAATTTGAACCTTTTCCGATACTGAAATACCGAAATACTCAAATTTCAAGATCCTGAAACCGTAGAAAACCATGATGCAGAGCAATAACTTGTGGCTGGCAGCCTTGTTCACACTTGGCTGTCTCGTAGGTGCTGTCATTCCCTCCCGGTTTCCTTCGTCTTCCCGTGAGGCAGACGAGGACGATGATGACGTCGACGCAAAGCCTGTCAATTGGCAGAGAAACGAGGAGTGCAAGATGGTGCTCGTAGTTAGAACTGATCTCAAGATGGGGCGTGGAAAAGCCTGTGCACAGTGTGCACATGCTGCGGTTGCATGCTACCAGTCTGCTCTGCGTTCTAATCCGGAGTTAGTGAGCAGATGGGAAAATACAGGATGTGCTAAAGTCGCACTGCAAACCTCCTCGGAAGAGGATCTTGAACTATTGAGGGCTATTGCCATGTCTCTCAATATTACTTCTAGGTTAATTCATGACGCAGGAAGAACCCAGATTGCAGCGGGTTCTGCGACAGTGCTGGGCATTGGGCCCGCGCCGAAGAGCGTTATTGATCAGGTCACTGGTGGCCTCAAGCTCTATTAGGTTGATCCTATAATGCATTAGATTTAATTTGAAAAGATGTATACATATATTTACAAAGATGACTGCTAGATTCCTAGAACTAGCAGCCCGTCGTGGGGCCTTAATTCCAGGATCTGTGTACAAACAACAGTGTCACCAAAGTTCACCTCTTGGATAGATCCAGACACGAGTGCTACCTCAACATTCTTCTTGAGTTCCTCGCAAAATGCCACAACGATCTCACCTGATGTGCCAGGCCTGATAATAGTACAGCGAAAGAGAAAGAACCCCCCAGTCCTGTCCAGCTCTCCAACCAGCCATTGCAGCTGCTCGATCGCATGGCGCTTATTGCTCAAGTATTGACGTATCTCCTCATCAGGCAGAAACCTGTCTTTCAGATACTGAATCATTTCTTGACTGTCAACGGGCTGCTGAAAAAAACTGGCCGTTATCAGCTTGTGGGCTACTCTGCTAGCAGTATCTAGCGACGGCAAATTGACTCCGACATAACCTTCTGCTAATCCCAGACTATGCTGACAGCTAAACTGTGCATGTCGTGTAATGGTCCTTTTTGAGAGAAGAGGTTTGAGAATGCTCGCCAACCTTTCAGAAGGAAATGATCCATCCACAACACCGAGACGCCACTCCTTTAAGAGAGGAGTTACTTTTTTCTGCTCCCTCTTGTCCATATCTATAAACTGCCTGTCATAAGGAAGTTCCAGATTTTTTGAAGCACCATAGATGGCGCAGATGCGGCCAGCACAGAGGACAGCTTCAGATGCCAGAGTAACTTCCGCTGATTGCAGCGGGACCTGATCAGCGCATGCTCCGGAGTTTATTCGCATCCACCTATGATTAAGCAGTAGTTTTCTGATCTCGGAAACGACTTTCTGCGAGTTCCAACTGAGACCTGAGTACCGAATGTTGAATGCTAAAGTTTCCAGACTTGTGCCCTGACCACTCATGGGAACGAATTTTTCATCGACAAACTCATAATCCGCTATCTTGCTTAAACCAACTTGCACATCGCTGGGGTGCCAGCTAGAAACACCATCTGTGTTGTTGATAGAAATGGAAAATGAAATGCAAGGAACAGCCGAGCGAACATCTGTCTCAGAATCAATTGAAAACTGAGGTCCGTCATCCCATTTAGATGTCTCAAGAGCTAAATTGATATCTGAAGACACAAATGGAGTCGGGATATGCACAGTGAACTGTTTTAATGAACCTGTAGTGCGGTAAGATAAGCCGATGTTCTCAACGACCACAACAGTTTCGTTCCAAAGCTCGAAAATAGGCGGGATGGGTAATGAAGAGTGGTTCAAAGCAGCAGGGGTGTTGGGCAAAGAAGGCGGAGTCACGCGCTTCAGGTCTTCCAAAGCGCACGATACATCCTTTAAAGGAATCGTGGACGGCGACAATTCCTGGGGCTCCAAGGATGAGAAAGGGGCGGAAGAAATCCGCTGCAATAATCTGCTCACCAGTAGAGTCAGGTTTGACTCTTGATACAATAAATAAAGTTGCAAAACACGCTGCGCGTGCTCTACAAATGCAAAGTCAATGATGGGAGTGTCTTTAGACAAAGGTGTTTGGGAAGGAGCGGTGAAGAAATGTATGCTGTCAACATCTCTCTCAGATATAGCGACAAATACTGATTCATCTGACGGAAAAGAAAGCCTGATCTTGCTGAATCTCGATGAGGTGCAAAGTGCTAGATAAAGGCCAAAATATGCTCCGCCAGAAATGCTGTCCTCGAGACGTGCAAATTTGAACACTAGCGATGCAATTTTCGAAAAGGACACAGCGTTCTGTTCACTGTTTGCACTCAAATGAGCATGTGCAGCCTTCAAATAGGGCTGTAGCCGAGACGCCATGTGCTCTGCGGTCGCAATAAAACCCTGGAGCTTCTTGGTCTTGTCCAGGCGCCGATTTCGCGTGAAAACGTTGGTGACAGCAAAAGAAACAGCACTCAGAGAGTGCCTGACCTTTTGACCATTACTAAGAAGCACCGTGAGCTTTCCCAGAGACTCTGGCGCTTCAGCCACCATACCAAGAGACCTTGTCCCATCCCTCGCAATCAGCTCCACAAAGTCGCCATACTGTAGAGATTTGAATCCAGACAACTTTGGTCGTATATTGGGAAAATTTGTTATCAATTCTTGTCGAGGATTGTCACTGACACTTTCTCGTGGACCATAGCCAGCCCCAGCGTCAGCATCAACACTCGGATGCTCTGAGAGAAATTCTGATTCCGTTGGATTTCCAAAACCCTGAAAAGATTTGTAAAGAGGGGATATTTTGGGCCCGGTGTAAAGATCCAGGTCACCCTTGTTGGTTTCTGATCCTCTTTGATTTGAATTATTTGTGTTGAAGAAGTGAAGACTGAATAGCCCTCGCCGGGAGATCCAAAGCCAGCCATGTCGAGAAGACAAGATGGCAGCCCGTCTAGATGCTGATTTCATACATGCGAGTCAGCAGTGACTAGATACAAGCCAGAAAAAAAAAAGGTAAGTTGCAGGGGTGGAGTATTATTTCTCTGCTTGGTTGAATTTTAGTGGGTAGTTGGTGAAATATTTCAGAATAGTAAGCGGGAGTTGTGCGTCACTGAGAACACAACTGGGACGTGCGAACAGCTAGATAAAATACTAATAAATTAATCGATATGCAATATGTACAAGAAATATGAATGCTCACGAGAAAAAGTACTCGCTATCCTTAAGACTTTTGACGTCAAACTCTCCCTTGGCAGGAACCTGAGGGAATCTCATTGGCGCCAGAATCTCGATGAGCTTGCGGGAAGAGACAGGTTCCTTGACAACCACAGTAGCATCTTCATCCTCATCAGTGGCCTGCAGAAGATCAAATCCTGTTCCTTCATGCTCAGTATGGCGCAAAGTCACCTTCTTTTGGGGGGTAGATGGCTTTGCAAGGCCAGCCGCCTGCTCTAGGAGAGCTTCAAACTCGCTGTGAGGAAGCTCCTCCACTAGTGATAGAGGCGTGACACCATCGAATTCGCCGTTTTTAGCCTGACGTTCCACCTCAATCTGCTCAGCAATGGTCAATGTCTTTTTGCCGCGTGCAGACGCAATCTTTTCTCTCGCAGCCACAATCCTCTTGGCAAGGTCAGACTCTCTGTCAATGGAGACAATTTGCAGCATGCCCGAATATCTCTTGGTGAATTCGTCACGCAGCTGCGCAATAAGATCAACTTCATGCAGCTCAATGAAAGCATTTCTTAAATGCTCGTTCATTTGGTCGATTGTGCCCGCGTGCGTCCAGTATGAATCGTGAACAGAGGCAAAAGTAATATCACTCTTACCACACGCAATGGCCGACATGAGCATATGCGTTGCATCAAGCGAGTGAATGTAGTTCGGAGGGAGAGCAGTGCGCTGCTTTCTCGAATTGATTTGGCGCACGGCATAAGGGTCAGTGATAAACACAGACTGCATCGAAGTTCCAAACTGCTTCTTAACACCCTGGCGATAGGGCTGTACAATCGGGAGACCTAAAGGAGTGGTCCAAATCACAGATGACATGTGATTCAGCTTCTTGTCGGAAGCTTCTTCACCCACATCCAGTCTCACAGACTGTGAGATTCTCTTGGCACATTCCCCAAGCCAATCTTGAATTAAATGAGCACCCTCAAACAGGGAACGAACAGCAGTAAAAACCTTTCTGGCGAGATAGGTTGAAATTGCGTAAATATCATCGCTAGACACCTCATCAACATCCTTGAGTTTGTTGGAGATCTGGGCACGAGCGCCAGCAAATGTAACACCATACACATTTGTCATTACAGTCTGCTTCACAATTTTTCTCGTGACCTTTCCTTGGATCAAAACTGCCTCTCTGACGCCTAGTTCAACATCTTCTTCGATATAACCTTTCACAACATCCAGCACACGGCTGTAAACGTCTTGCGGGCGCTCAGATGGGCTAAGGTTCACTTCCTTTGCACCCTCAACATCACCACCCAGGGCAGCATAGTGCTGTAAACCGTTGCAGGTACCATCCTGGTGAACACAAAGACGCGATCTATGCTTGGTGGGGTCTTCGAGCTTGTACGCGTTGGAAAGATCAAAGCAAACAGCCAAGCACTGCCAGGGATCTTCAGCACCCTGCCACCATGTGTTTTTGAGAGGATCTTGAGCCGACTTGAAAACATTGTCCAAGTTGTCGTCTACAAATTGAGCACGCTCCTCGAGCGAAAGCTTGTTGTGACCAAAGAGATTTGCCATATGAATTTTGATCCACTGCAAACCACGCTCGCCAATTTCCTTGGCTTCCCAGAACTGCATGAGACCACGAGAGAGATCGCTTCCAAGATGGTTCAAATGGGGCGAGAGAGGGTAAGCGCGGCCTCTGAAATCCATGTTATGCGGGAGGTAAAAGCGTTCACCAAGGTATGCTCTGGCAATCTCAACTTTATAGTTGGAGTCGCATCTCTGCGCATAGTTTGCTTGATAGGTGTTGTAAAGATTGCGACATTCTCTCATGTATGCTCTTCTGATACTGGGGTCGGCATCTCTAGGAGGCGCTTCAGGAAACTTGAGATCTTCGTCCTGCTTGGCAGGAACATCAAGAAACTCCTTACCAGTGTTCCATACCTCCAGCACAACCTTAAAGACATCCTTGTTGATGGTCCATGCAGTGTTTCCAAGAACATTGAGGCCGTCGTAGACCTTGCTAATCTGGTTTCTCTCGGATGCCGCACGAAGGTATGCAACTTGCTCCGGCGAATCTTTGGAACGGATAATACGCGCTGAGGAGTAGAGAAATCCTCCATTGTTCCAAGCTGTCCAGGGCCTAGGCTTGACAAGCATAGGCATGAGTTGGGGCTGAATCATGCTGGCCTTTTGCTCACCCGAAAGGCGCTTGGCAAGTACCTTGTGGACCTTGATGACACCAAGTCTGGTGCCATTTTGGTACTGGTACGAGTGATAAAAGGCTGGTGCTTTGCCCTTCACTTTGTTGCCAGTTTTCGGGTCAGAACCTTCTACAGTGACTTTAGCCACGTGGAGCAACATGGAGATGAGCAGAGAGCCAATTTTTGCACGGATCTGAACTGGCCACTCGGCGAACGTTTGGTTGAGCTCTTCATCCTGCATAATATCTCTGACCTTGTCAATCGACTGTGCAGATGCATTTGATGACGTTAGCGCCGCCTTCTCCTTTTTATTTTTGGTTTGCAAACGATACTCGCTCTCGACAGCGCGACCGACAGAAACAACAGCACGAGCTGTACGCATACCGTCGACGATACCGCCAGTGGAATTGAGTTTCAGCACTTCAAGGATGGTGATAGCAGCCAGATTCTCCGCTTTAACAAGTTTGAGATAGGGACCATATTCAAAGCGGTCGCCAACCGTGACAGAGTCCGAAGCCTGAGCAGTTGCAGAGGAGGCAGGGACATCACGGGGCTGATCATATTTGAGCACCTCATCCACGCGGCTCAACTCTTGGCTAATAAGAGGCACAAGATCTTGCACCCATTTATAGAGGAGGTAGTCAAGGTTTTTGGTATCAACCATGCCTCCACGCTCACGAATAGATTCAACATGAAGTCTCCACTTTTCCTTAGCACCTTCAAAACCTCTTGTTTCCAGCTGTTGTTGGCGGGCCTGATTATACCGCACGAGCTCCGCCTCGAGCTCAGCTCGATACTCCAGAGGGGTCTCCTCCCAGAGTTGGACGAAGTCAAGGTATGAGTCTGGAGCAATGTCTTTGTTTTGCAAAAGAGGGGAAGAGTTTTGGCGGTGGTCCATTTTTAGACCTCCAAGGGTATGTCTGATAATTTTGAGTCCGTCAGCTTGAACCGGTAGGGCTGAATCAACACCCCTCTTTTCAAGGGAGATGTTTTCTATGGTTGTAGTGGTCGGTGTCGCAAGGACTTTGGACATTGTAGATGAGGGAGAAGAATGGGAATTTGAAAAAGGAGCGGGCGAGTCAGCAGTAGGCTCAGCGAGAGATGCACTGTCTTCTAGACCTTTCTTGAGCTCAGGAGTAGGCGCTTCCAAACTCATTGACCCAATAGTCTCAGCTAAACGCTCATCCAGTGCTGACAAGGGAACGTCACAAGTCACAACAATATCCCTCAAAACATGGAGACCCAGAACAGAGACATGCAGCGACACTTTTTTCAAGTCTTCTGGCCCAAGTTTAGCCACAAACGACTTGAGTCTTGGCACGTCTCCGGAAGTATAAATGCTCTTCAAAATAATGGCCTGAGTGGTGGCGTCAGGACGAAATGCCTTAATCTTGACTGACAAAACCGACAGCCACTTCTGAACGATATCTGGGTTGGAAGGATTGGCCTCAGCAATTTTTATCAAATAGTTATTGATAGCAACGCCCATTTCTCGTGACGAAGCCTGAGATTCCAGTCCAAGAAGCACGGAATAAGCCCTATGCAGGTCGGACGACTCCAAGCAGGCCTCGAATAGCGTCCATAAATGAGCCAAAGAGGACGAAAACATATTGCGCGACACGTCATCATTTGGAGAGGACCACGATGAGGTCACCGGAAAGGATCTAGTGGCCACTCGGTGGGCTCTAGCGAGTGCTGAAACGTCTAGGGAGGGCTCCAGCACATTATGTGTGAGGGATGAAGAGGCTGCCGCCCGACGAGCCAGCGTCTGTGACGACAGGCTCCGGACAAGAGAGCGGAGGCCTTTCATTTTACAAAATAAATAGCGTGCAAATCACTGCAAAGCACCAGACACTCTGTGCACTTTATGGGGCAATTTACGGAGAGGTTATTTTTCACTAGTGCCCCCAAAATATATTTTTCAAGTTACCCGGCTGTTCTCCCGGAGCCAGCCGCCGGGTCAGCGATGCCGGTGCCCATTCGGCTGACTGTAGAAATCGTAAGAAATGACTGTGATCCAAGCCAGCAGGTGTTATGTGACCAACGCATCAAACCTGAAAGACGCCAGAATATGAACTTTCACCTCATCCATGTTGCGGGTACACAGCATAGGTTAACAGCAAATCGTGCGGCTGTGTTGGACCTCTGGTGTAGCGTAGAGATGGTGGAGCATGTGAAGAGTTAGTGGGTCCCCCGGGGCCAACCCACTAGGCCATAGTAGCTCATTCTTTTGACCTGACGAGCAAATCCTATAGCAATCTATACTCGAACCAATCTAGCAAATCTAAGTGAATTTCAAGCACTCAACACTAATCTCTTGTTTTACAGTAGCAGTTTTTATACTTGGAGATGGCCATCAGCTTAGCCTTTGCATATCTCCACGCGTATTTATGGCCCAACGGTGCCGTGTTGGGCAGAAAATACTGTAGTGGTTACTGGGAAAGGTAGGACTTGGGAGTACCATCAATTTGGCCGCACCTCTGCTAGTGACTATACCCACTAAACCCACCAGGTGTCACCAAGTCACCGAGTCCCCAAGTCACCAAGTCTTCAAGCTTCCTTTATTCAGCCTGGACGGCAAACTACTAGCATCTGAGTTGAACAGTGCAGTGACATTTGAGTGGAACAAAATTAGCATCCGACTGATTCCTGTCGATTCTCTACTACTCGGTAAATCACGCTTTCTCAATGCTGACAAGCATAGCTGCTGGAGCAGCTCTGCGCCTGGCCCTTTATGAGCTAACACCGGCCCTCAGTCTGCTTCTCGACTCTCACGTCGAGTACACGACCCCTGTGTCGTCCTTTAAGCGACTAAACGAGGGTGTTTTTCTCTTTGAGAACGGCATTGACCCCTACGATGGTGGAGTTTTTCACCAGAGCCCTTTGCTACTGGCACTTTTTGTCAATGTCAAGAGTAACCTGACGAGAAACTTGATTTATGTGTTGGCTGAGGCTGTTACTGCATACGCTCTGGCGCAGGTGGCTGCTAAGAGTCGTACATCACTAAGTCCTCGCACCGTTGCTTTGACTTATCTTTTTAATCCCTTCACGCTGGCATCGTCGCTGGCCAAATCGACACTCGTTTTTAGCAATTGTGCCGCAACTGCAGCACTTCTAGCGGCGAGTCGCAAGCGACTTCTACAGTCTGCCCTGCTACTAGCCCTGGCTACGAATCTGAGTTTGTACAATGTGGTTTGGGTCGGCGGGCTTGTGGCCATCTTGGCTAAGAATGACGATACACAGCTGACACGACAGCCCGCCGGATTGTTTAAGCGACTGGCCGAGGACAAAATTAGCGAGTCTAAGACCGAGGTGGTAACAGAGAAGGAGCGCAAGCCGGAGACCACACAGGAGACTTCAAAAGACACTTCACAAGTGTCAGCATATTTTAGCGAAAGCTTCACTCCCTATTTCTTTCCTCTCCTCTATGTAACCTCCACCCTTCTCCTCATTGGACTCTCCTTTGCTGTCACTTCTTCCGACGGCTTTTTTCAAGCTGTCTACGGGACCGAGTTTTTCTACAGAGACATCACCCCCAATCTCGGCATCTGGTGGTACTTTTTCACGGAAATGTTTGACTACTTTCGCGAGTTTTTTGTCGGTGTGTTTCAGCTCTTTCTCTTCAGCATGGCCTTGCCTATTGCTTATCGCCTCAAAAACTTTCCCTTGTTTGCTGTGGCCACGCTCCAAGGATTGATTACGGTTTTCAAGCCCTTCCCAGAGACTGGAGATCTTGGCTTTTATATCACTCTTTTAACGCTCTACGCGCCACAGTGGCCAGTTTTGCGCTACAAGGCGCCAATCGCTTTGTGTTTTGCCTACGTCACAGTCCTTGCGCCGACCTTTTACCATTTGTGGATTTCGCTCGGCTCGGGCAACTCCAATTTTTTCTACGCCATTACCTTAGTGTACGCGCTTGGCATTATCACCACCTTATCGGACACCATCTGGGCGGTGCTGCGCATTGAGTTTGACGGGGCTCGTGAGCCCGCGAGCCAGATTTGATGATGATGAGGTTAAGCTATGTATAGAAATGCATTCAAATATTAGTTTACAAGACCAGCTTTTGAGGTTGATAAACGTCCACTTCAAAGTAATTCTCGCGCAACAGGCTCAATCAGTTGTTTTCTCGGCCCGTCAGCTCGTCAGTCAGACGTTTGAGCGAGCTGGCATCCTCCTGCAGAGCCTTATGGTTGGTTTCTGCCGAGGCAACTTCCTTCAGCATACGGTCGCTAGCCACGCGCACGGCTTCAAGGGCTGCCCGCAGCTTCCTCAAGTAGTCAATGTCGGACATGGCAGGAAAAGGCACCCACTGGAACTGCTTTCTTTTAGTGAGGCGGTGGGCGGGAGTTACTTGCTCGGGAGCTACCTGGCTGGGTGGGACGGGCACTGCTGGATGCCAACTCAGTATTGATGATGTAGGACTTGAAAACTGGAGGAATTGACCCAAGTTCAGCAGATCAGCAATTAAAGGCTCCAATAATCAACAAAGCGTCCTTTTTGCTTACTCCTATGGTGCTCTGCCCCAGCCATGGCCTCTTACGACAGTCTCTCCTCTGACACCTCCCACTAGCCTCACCCACTAAAAACTCTCCCTCCTTTTTCTCCTACTCCAACTCCAACTCAATGGTGACTCCAGTTAACCCCAAGCCCTTCCTCAAGAGCGCAGTTGGCAAGCCTGTCATTGTCAAACTCAAGTGGGGAGAAACAGAGTACCGAGGCTCTCTTGTTTCTACCGATAGTTACATGAATCTTCAGCTTCAAAACACCCACGAGTATATTGACGGTGTTGACAAAGGCGAGCTTGGCGAGGTGTTTATTCGCTGCAACAACGTCTTGTGGATTGCTGACGATGAGTCGGCTTTGTAATATTTGCCAGGACTAGCTTACATTGTCCAATGGCTTGTCGCTTAGTTGGCACACGAGTTTCCGTGTGGAAATCGCTCGCAGATACTTTTTGAGCTGACTACTGAAAAAAAACATGGCCATGGCACGCTTATGGGTGCTGGTTTCAATCTAGCATTACTGCCGAATGCTCTTCTTTTTGCATGGCTCTTTAGCGCCTGATAGTCTGCTCTGTACAGTTATTTTTGGAATTTCCAAGACCTCTGGGCCCTTGGCACTTGGCCTTTGCCCTTCATAAAGCCCTCTTCTCCCCCGCTATCTCTTCTTTTATCATATCCTCTACCTACTCACTGTCTGCTTCGCAGTTTTCGCATTCTTGTCTCCGAAGATGATTTCAAAGTTTGACCAGGTGCCAGAACAGTGCTCTTTCTTCTATGACAAGCGTGCTGCTCCTCCAAGATCGAAAGGTCTTCGCCACGTAAGCCGATCCGACCACGCCGGTGATGATTCTGAATGTGAGCTCGGCTGGCGCTCAGACAGTCAGATGTACCCGCTTAAACACAACGAGCGTACGCGCCTGGCTTTGTCTGACGCCAATAATAGGATGAATTTGACTGTCGGCGGCGGCGGAAGCAAGTATACCGCGTCCTCATACTCGAGCCGCTCTGTTTCGGTCGCATCCTTTCCCGCCTCGGTTCGTCCTGTAACTGCGGACGTGGGTGGCGACTTTCGCAAAGACTGCACCATGCTGGCGCTCAAGCGCAACAAGGCTCTTGAAAGCATGCAGGAGGGCAACCCGCTTTTCACGTTTGATTTTTGCGACTTTCACAGGATGCTCAACGCACTTCTCAACCAGTCCCAGACACATGCCTGGGTCCTCGACTTTGTCAAGCCATTTCTGGCTCTGGACCAGAAAGTGAGCTTCCAGTCGTACCGCCATCGCGCCTTCTCGGACATGAGTTCTGTCTTATCCGAGTTGCTTGACGCAGAGCCGGATCTCGGCGTACAGTGGAGTGAGGTTTTATTTCGCGACGTTTGTGTGCCTTTATTTGAGGTTGTCCGCTACGGCGAGCCAGAGATTCGCATTGTCGCAGCCGAGTTTCTGCGCGATATTGTCGGTCGCATTGAAATCACCGCGGAAGTTCTTGACTACCTTATTCATCTCCGCAAGATGGCCGGCGATGAATACTTTGATGACGGCGCAATAGAGCTGCGCGAGTCGAGGGATGCTTTGGTGGAGCTCATTTATGATCGCTTTCAGCGCATGGATGACCCAGCTCCCGACATTGGTCTCATCAACATGTGCATGGGCGAGTACAAGCTCATTTGCCAGGGATATCCCCAGCTCAAGCTAGTGCGGGCCAAGGCAGCAGCAGCTGCGTCCGCTCGTGGAAATTCTGGAGGCCCTAGCATGTCAGGAAGCTCTAGCTGCACAAACTCAGGAGGCACCTTCTTGCGGTCTGATAACGACCACGTGTATTACCACGGCCCCAGGGGTCTCTTTGCCGTGTGCAAGGCCACTTATAAAGCCGGCCTAGCAGGGAAGAAGCTGGTTTACGAATCAGAGTACGAGACCACGCAGGGAGGTCGTTTGCTGCAGGAGCCACCATCAACTCCACATCGCCAGACACCGGACCTTAACCCTCATGGCTTCCGCTCAATTCTGACGCGCTGGCCGTACGGCGCTGGCACAATTCGTGTGAGACGTCCCAAGTCTGAGTATAGCTTTTAGAGATGAAACTATTGATAATGTGAATGGAAAAGACTATCGATAATTGTGAAAGAGATCATTGATAATCGTGAAACGTATTAATGATAATTGTGCACAGGTCTGTAGGTTTCTCGTCTGGCTCAGTGTCTGCTTCATGGTGACATCTGCAGGGAGGTTGGGGTTGTACAGCCTTAGTTAAGCTCAAGAGAGAGACGAGAATGGTCGTCCAGGGCACCAATCAACGGCCACCCCAAAAAAGGACATGCACACTGCAATCACATGAGCAATATATTTCTCAGTCATCTATCCAATCACAAGTCGCTACCTATTCCTCCCTATCAGCTCCTTGTTTCATTGGCTCCACTTCCGGTGCGTCCGTGGGGTTTATCCGAGACTTGCCGTTTCTGGGGGTTAGACCTAACCCCGCAGACACAAAGCCTGGAATCTTTCAGTCTTCTATAGCAATACTAGTTATCAGTAGAAAGCAGCTATGCCAACCCATCTGTCGCCTGTTCCAAGAGTCATCTTTTGCCGTCACGGTGAGACCGAGTGGTCGCTCACTGGCCAGCACACGTCCGTCACGGACCTTCCCCTAACTGCCAATGGCGAGAAGCGCATTGAAGCCACTGCCAGGGCTCTTGTCGGCCCGGATAGACTGATTGATGCCAATCGTCTGGAGCGTGTTTTTGTCTCGCCCCGTCATCGTGCTCGGCAGACACTCAACATTTTGCTTGACAAGATGGAAAGCGAGTGCAAGGAGCAAATTCCCGTTGAGGTAACCGAGGATATTAGAGAGTGGGACTATGGCGACTATGAGGGCAAGGTGACGAAGGAAATCAAGGCTTTGAGAGCCTCACGTGGGCTTGGCTCCGACTGGTCCATCTGGTCTGACGGATGCGAGGGCGGTGAGATGCCACAACAGGTTGCTGAACGCATTGATCGCATCATTGCCAAGATCAATGCTATGCAGCGTAAGGCTCTTGCCGAGAACCGTGCTTCGGACATTTTGGTGGTTGCACATGGCCACATTTTGCGCTGTTTTGTCCTCCGCTGGGTTAAGAGACCTATTACCGTCAACCCAAGCTTTATTCTAGAAGCCGGTGGTGTCGGAGTGCTCTCATACGAGCACCGCTCCTGTGACGAGCCTGCCATTCATCTTGGTGGTGCCTTTATTGTCCCAGGCGAGTAGATACATTAGATACATTAACTGGTGCTAGCTAGCGAATGAATTGATTAGTCTGCTCCTGAGCAGAATCCCGCTTAGCAGCCGTAAAGGCGGATTTACCAAGTCTAGTAGATACGCCGAGCACGAGCGGCGACGCTGCTTGCTGCGCTCGCTTGCCAGAGGATGAGTAATGATATACGTGGACCTGGCAGTGCAGCTGACTAGTCCTCCACGCGACCACCAAACGATTTAGCACTATGGGCTGCACCCATCTTGTCCCCAAAGTCCTCACGCACAGGCGATCGTCGACGGTTATTGCGGCGCCCGCGACGACGCTCCCGTCCGCCGTCGTCACGGCTGTATCGGGAGTGCTCCCTACCAGAGCGATCTCGGGAGCGATCCCGGGAGCGGTCCCGGTAATAGTCGCCTCTGCCATAGTCTTGCATGTCGTAATCCTCTTGATCGCGACTGCGACGGCGTTCGCGGCTGTATCCTCTCCGCTCAGGACTGTAATCACGGTAGCGGTCACGGCTATCGTATCCACGGTCGCGGCTGAAGTCACGGTCACGATACCGGTCACTAGATCTGTCGCGAGAGTAGCGGTCGTCCCCACCGCGACCTCGATCACGCCGATTCCTGCCACGGTTGCCTAGGCGCTGTGAGAGCCGCTGCGGCGGCTCGTCCCTGTCCCGGTCAGACTTGGACAGATACGAGTCACGGTCTTGTGGGCGACCAAACTCATCCACATTCAAGCGGTCGCTAAAACGGTCGCTTCTGTCATCGCCTTCGCCTTTGATTCTTCTTCCCGGAGACGAAGAGCGCCCTCGCCGACGGTCGAAAGAGCCAGTTGCCGAATTGAAACGGTCTGCGAACAGCTCCTCTCCATCATCCTCGCGAGCCTGACGGATCTCAGGTCGTTCCCGAGCGAGCCTGGCACCATGCTCTACTCTGTCTTCCGGCTCTCCGTGCAGCAGGTAGTACCGTGAGCGATCTCGCGCACCGCGCTCCTTCTTATCAGTCACCAGAGCATAGCGCATGTCCAGAGACACCTCTGGCTTGTCTGTGAGAGATTTTGCCGGAATAAAATTGGTTTTTTGTACCGCACTCCACATGATCAAAGCATCGACCTGAAGCCTTTCAGCTTCCTCCTCCAGTGGCTCAGAGTCTCTAGCCAGCCGGAAAAAAGCCATTGCGCAGGCTTCCTCAGAATAAAAGGCAAGATTGAGCGACGTGTCGTCGATCCATTCCACGTCAAACGGCTTGGAAATGTACTCGCGCACCCATTTCTCCACGTCCTTTGTGGACAATGAATCGACACCCCTGATGTGTAAAGCCGTAGTCCGAATCAGTCCAGCCAATCGGGACTCTTCAGTGTCTTGTTCCTCGGCCTTTATCGGCTGGTCGTCCTCCATTCTGTCCTCGGCCGCTTCCAGCACAAGTTCCGTTGAATCGGCCGGAATCGCGGGTTCGGTGGCTTCTACCACCGTGGGGGGCGGTGCTGCAGCAAAAGAATTCACCACAGCAGGCATAGCCTCGGTTCCATCGCTCATAGTCGCGTCATTCTCCGTTTTAATCTCCTCCATGCGTGTGTTAGGTCGAAGAGTCTTTGGTCCCAAGAACGAGGAAGCTGTGGGGAAGTGCTGGAGGGGCAGTCGGTAAGTGACCCGTGCCGTTGAGGAAGAGGTTTGGGGGAATGGCTGAGGAGGATGAGAAAAACTTGATCAATGCCTTTTAATTAGTGGAAATCCACTATACAACTACTCTACAACTCAGGGTCGGGATCTCCTGGTAGTATCTTGGATAGCCATGGCAGTCCCTTTGCCGCTCATAATTATTATAGCAGTAAAAGAATTAGAAAACATAGAATTGTGATTTGTGATTGACCAGAAGTACAGTTTTTTACAGACAATTCTGCTTGTCTCAGACGTTTTGCCCCTAAAGCCTCATTCGTTTAAATATTTCCACCAATGCAAGACTAGGCTGTGGAGATATTCAAGAACCATCTACAGCTACTGGTATTTCACACCTGTCGGCCTGGGCAGGGACAATGGACCAAATAAAGATGTTGACACCATTCTCAAAAATAAATCTATTAGTCGAGCTGGCCAGTTCGACCTCTATCAAACCTCCATATCATTCAAACCCAGATCCTCATTCTGCTCATCAGTGCGCTCATAATCAATAATGTCCATGTTCGGATCTGGATCAGGCGCATAAACGTTCTGGATGTAAGACGACGCCAGCGGGTCCTCCATGACGACTGTGAAAGGCAGAAACTTACCCTCGAAGGCGGTCTCGAGGCGGTCTAAAAATGATTCCCAGGAAGCCTTGGTTTCTTCGGTCATGGAGTCGGACGTCTCAGTAAACACCTTGGACTTGAGCTCGTCGTATACCTGACGCATAAGGCCCTCGAGGGTGGTGAAACGACCGCCGAGAGTACCCGGGGTCAGGTCCAAGTTTAGCTCGGGGATCTTGAGACCACAAGTCTCACTCTTGAGCAGGTCACGAGTAAGGTCCTCGGGGTCATCAACCTTGAGCACAATCTTGCGACCCTTCTCAGGAATGGCACCACCGGTCTTAACCTCATTCGACTTGTAGCCACAGTGTTGACAAACGGTCGACATGATGATGACATCTTTGAAGTGCGGAATGTTGACAACCTTCATGTGCGTTGGCGTCGTCTGAAAACACGACGGGCATTGCGTCTGGAACGTTTGCACTTCGGTGTTCATATTTTCAATATCCGCTGTCTCCTTCTCGATAGCCGTCAGCGAGGACTCGTTGCGCTCAGGATCCGGAACGGTGGTTCCAGCATCAACGGACATGCCCAGATCCTCGGCCTGCTTCTTGGTGCGGAAATAGTCTGTATGCGACCACTTGTGCGCGGGCTGGTCCGGGATATACTCGATCCAAGAATTTCCCGCTGGGTCGTCGACCGTGACGGTGAGCGGCAGAATCTCACCATTGCGGGCCTTGGTCAGCTTTGCCAGAAACGCCTCGATCTGCGCAAATGCTGCGGGGTCTTGCTCCTTGCGTTGCTCTTGGCTGGCAGTCAGGTCTTCAAAAATCTCTGCCAGAAGTCCCTCCACAGTGGTAATTTGGCCTCTCTTGGGGGGAATCTCGACATCAAGCTCGACAAACTTGCAGTCAGCTGACTCGCTCTTGATTATTTGGCGGTTTAGGTCTTCCTTGGTTTCACAAACAAGGGTGTATTTGGCGCCCTTCTCGGCAATAGCGGCGGCAGGCTGCAGCTCCGAGTTTTTGAAGCCACAGTGCGGGCAATAGAAGGACATGACAACTACCTCGCGGAAATATGGGATCTTAGTAAAAAGAAGACGGGTGGTGCCGTTCTCATGGCAGTTCATACAAAGGGACTCAATCTCTTGAACGGGGTTGCCAGAAGCATCCTCAGCCCCGGTCTTTCTGAGACCCTGATCTGTGGCCTCGGCTGCATCTCCTACGCTTTGAAAAATCTCGTCTTGTGCCATTTTGCTCTAGCGGATGGTTTGGCGGCCTCTTGCTAATTTATAGATTTTTCACTGGCCCCAAAAAGATTATGTCAGCGACTACAGCCGTGCAATGGATTATTCCGGTCTCTCGGTGGGGGCGACAGGTGGCGCCACTGGAAGTTGAAAGAAGGCTGTACGGCCGGGCCGGGTACGACCCTGGGTAGGATTTTCTGCCTCCAGAATTCAAACTCGAATCTCAAGTATCCTTGTGGCCACTAGAATCTCAACGCCTAGATTTTGATCCTTCACAGCCCTTGTTGACCGGCAGTTTATAATGGCAAAGCATCATCCAGTATCAGGCGTCGAGCAAAGAGAAATACATGATCCTCCAGAATAAAGGCCGAAATAAGTCCAAGACTCACGGCTCCAATTTCATCTTCTCTGCTCTCCACGTACAACTTTTCTCTCTCCAATCCCTCTGAACTCTCCCTCTTACCTCTCCCTCTGCTCCAGCCTAACCTCCTCAATGACCTCCCAGTCAGACCCAAGTCCACTTCCCCACTTCACGATAAGATAAGATGAACGTCAAGTACTCCATATCGCTGGACGAAGAGTACCTGCCGGAAGTGGCAAGATCAATCATAGCTTCCATAATGTTCCACCGGCTCTTTGGTCTGGTCCAGCCTCAGACTCGCCAGGTTCTCGGGATTCCATATCCATCTGCCATCAATCCCAAACTGGACGTTCTGATTGGCGACAAGGTTCAGGAGCTGCTATCGTCTCTGCATCCTGGCGAGAGGGAGAGACAGCAGGGCCATGTTTCAATCAAGTTCTATGAAGTAGTAGCTCGCCGCCCCTCGTGGTTTGGCAAAAACGAGGAGACTGTGTGCTGGGAAACGTGGGAGCTGACAGTGACAGTTCTGGTGAACCAGAACGATGCTGAGCGGGAGGCATCCAGAGACAAGACTAAGCGCCAACTGCAGGACATTTTCATGGGCATGATTGACACTGTGAACAAAAACAAGGGCCATATTCCGCCCATCATGAGCACGGGGCTCGAACCGTTCCCGTATGATATAGTTGTAGCTTAATAAGAACTGCGTGGAGTTGGATTGGTGCCCCCATCTAGGAATACTTGAGAGTGTTTCCTGAGATTGACAAGTTACAAGATTTTACTCGCCGCGTTTCCAGATAGACGCCGGCCGATTCCAGGCGCTGCTAGAAGGCTGCACGGCTGTGTAGGGTCTGGCCTAGCGAGCACGCACTGTCGACAGCCTCTGGGGACAGGCGATTTCCGAGTGGCCTGGCCGCCACCCCGAGGTGTGCTTTCCTCTTCGTTAATCAAAGCATTTGGATATTGCATCACCAAACCCACTTCTTCTCTGGTGTGCTCGCTTGCCCCCCTCCCCCCACTGAGAGCCCTTCACCATTCGGCCACCAGTTACGTCCGTTTCTGGTCAGCACGTGACATCCACCCCAATACGGCAACACATCAACACAACATCTGCAACCCATATCAAAAATCGGAAATCCGGCCTCCTGTGACATCCAGGCATCCTATACAACCCCGCTCCGAAGCATGGAGTTTGAAGAGCTCGAAATCATTGGCCAGGGCTCCTTCGGGCAGATCCGCAAGGTGCGCCGCCAGGCCGACGGGCTCGTTCTCGCCCGCAAAGATATTTCATACAAAAAGATGAACCAGAAGGAAAAGTCGCAGCTCCTGGCCGAATTTCGTATTCTGAAGTCCCTCGTGCACCCCAACATTGTGCAGTATCTTCACCACGAGCACGTTGCCGATAAACATGTAGTACATCTCTACATGGAGTATTGCGGTGGTGGTGATTTGAGTGGCTTGATTCGCCAGTGCAAGGAACAGAACAACATTGTTCCAGAGCACGTAGTCTGGTCCATCTTCTCGCAACTGGTACTAGCATTGTTCCGGTGTCATTACAACATGGACCCGAAACCGATTGGCGAGCTGTTTGAAGTGGACGAGGAGGAACAGCCCCAGCCAAACGGACCAATAATCCTGCATCGCGATATTAAACCAGACAATGTGTTTCTGGACCACTCTAAGAGCAACGTAAAGCTGGGCGATTTTGGTCTTGCCAAGGTCGTCGACCAGGAACACTTGCTCGCCAACACCTACGTCGGCACTCCCTTCTACATGGCTCCTGAAGTCATGATGGACCAGCCGTCCACGCCTCAGTCTGACATATGGTCTCTGGGCTGTGTTATTTATGAGCTTTGTGCGCTGCATCCTCCTTTCCAGGCCAAGTCGCACATGGCACTCAACCAGAAGGTCCGCGAAGGCGTTTTCCGCCCCATCCCCGAGTTTTACTCGTCGACCCTCTCCAAAACCATCGCTGCCTGCCTCAATGTGAACGCACAAATGCGCCCCACAACTGCCACACTGCTGCGGCTTGATGTCATCAAACTATCACGCAAAGAGCGTGAGGTTATGGACCTTCATTCGTCGCTCATCGCTGTCGAGGAAGAGCTTCGCAGTCGTGAAACAACCCTTCTTGAAGCCGAGCACAACTTTGAAAAGCACAAGGCCGATTTTGAAACCAACTTTTACAACAGAATGGAGGCTGAACTCACCACTGCAATTAACGACGAGGTTGAGCGTCGCGTCATGCAACGTCTGCAGCAGATGCAAAAAGAGGCCCTTCCAGACGAAGACGACAAGATGAATATTACAATGTCACCCTCACCGGCACAAACCATTGACTTTGCTTCCCCAATGTACACCTCGCCGGTGGCACAACGCAATGTTCGTGGCCCGCGCTCCATCAAAGAGACCATCATCACACCACTACGCTCATCCACCCGCATTCCGTTTGACGACATGTCCAACAATAAGCTGCTTGACATGCACAAACTGGGCACTCCTGATAGGGTCAGCTCGCCTGCCACTGCCTCGCCTACGGCAAACTGGCTAACAGTGCGCAACATCAAGAACAATAATACTGTGATTGGCTCAGCTGCATCACGCGTTCGGGAGATTCGTGGCCAAGCGCGCTCTGGCTGGAACGATCAACTGTACAGCGATGTGGGCATGCCGAGTCCCTTTACTCGACGCAGCGAACGTGATGCCAAAGCGTCTAGCTGAGGCGATGTTCAGTGTATTAGCATTTGGAGTAGTGGAGGAAAATAAATTCTTGCATAATAAATAATAAAGTACAGGAACTGCATAGTTGGTTCTAGAGCCACACATCTGGCTAATGTACAATGGATGTCTTATGATCTTGCTATCTTTTTTCTTTCTCGCTAGCATACTCCACTTCTCGGCGAAGACGTGCAACGCGATCTTGAATATACTCAGACTCATAATCATCAAGACTTTTGTACCCACACAACGTAGCTTCCGCTTCCCGATAGACCTGACCAGCGTGGGCAATCTTGTCACGTAAAAATTGGTTGCGCTTTAGGTAGCCCTTAAACGCAACTGAGAGCTGCCCCATTAGGGATTGACATCGTTTATTGCCATCTGCAAGAGCAGCAGACACAGATGTTCGATCAAGGATCGGAGTGACATTGGACTGCGGATGAGGCGTGCGAGTGTCCATGGCCTTCAGTTCTTGCGCAATGGCATCTCTAACAGAACTCGTATCGATCGGGGGAGCACCTTGCAATAGCGCCAATATTTCGCCATCAATGAGCGCGCCCACTCCGGTCAAACTCAATATCGCTGGCATGCTTGGCTTGGGTTTAGGTAGGCCAACAGAATCAATCACTGAAAGAGTGGTAGGAGCAGTTGGCCCAGTATTTGTGAGCGTTGATTCTTCAGCTTTTACGGGCTCAACTTGATCATGGCTCTGGCTTTGGTCTTGATCGTCCTCGCTCACTTCAAGCTCAAAGTCGTTTTTGGGTGTTGGAAGGTTGCGCAGATCAGCCAAAATACCTTCATCAGGGCCAGCGTCGCTCGCAAATTCGTCAACCGAATCCATCGCAAACTCGTCTTCTGATTCCATGGCAAAATCGCCAATTTCCGCTTTATCTCCACCGAGTAACGACGACTGCTGGTTCGACATGAATTGAATATCTCTCGCGACTTGCTGAAGCGTATTGGTTTCAACAGGAGCCGCAGACCCAGGGGCAGGGAGTTCCAGTTTGCGCCTTTTGGCGTCATCGACGACTACTCGAGTCGAATCGTTGCCGATTTTTCTTTTTTCTGCAGAAGAACCAGAGTTTTGCAAGTCCTTCTCCTTCTCCTTCACAGCTTTGACATCGCCTGCAAGCACTCGCCGCTCGTACTCCACTTTTCGTGCCTCGTTTGTGCTCTTCTCCTCAAGTGTATCGTTCTCCCCAAGCTCTGCAGCGTGCTCAAAGGCTGGACCGTCATTGTAATCCACTGAATCCGCGTGCTTTTTGCCCAGTGCCGACGACATGCCTGCCTGCAGTAACTCCCGACGTTTCTGAATCTTTGCAAGATCTGCATTGGTACGTTGCATGCGTTCTCTTGCCTTTCGTTTGGCCTTTTTTCCCATGGTATTAGCCAGTCTGGCGCGAGCTTCCGCCAACATTTCGAGCTCGTCGGCGTCCATATCGACGGCATCGGCCTTCGCCGGTCTCGTTTCCGGAGCTGTGTCAATATCACCAATCATTGGAGCCCCAGTGGACCCGCCAATAGCCTCCTGACTCTCAGAATTGCCCGTCAAGGCCAGATCGCCGCCACTGGAGTCATCTAGCAACTGTTGATAGCGCTCGACGCACTGATTGGCTGTACGTCCAACCAGCGGTGCAATTGTTCGCCACTGAGTCGGCATAAGCCGAGCATAGCGTATCAGCTTCTCGTCTTCCTCACGTGTCCATTCCTGCTTGTTAATGGTGGGGGAGAGATACTCGTTCCAGCGAGCCTTGCACTGTTTGGCCGATTTCCTCGCTAGGAGGGACGAAACACGAGCCCACTGGTTCAAACCATATTTGGAGACAGCTGCACGGAGAATCTCATCCTCTACGTTGCTCCAGAGCCCGCCTTTAACGTAGGGCGGCATCACTTTTGAAGAAGTTGAGATGAGTTTTTGGTATATAGCAGTTGCAGTTACCCGGTAGTGGGCAGCCGGTGGCCAAGCGGCTTGAGAAGAGCTGTCAGGAGACTGGAAATAAGAAGACGAAGATACTCTACCTGGTGAATCCCTTTTCAAGTTGCCATTGCCTTTTCTATTTGATTGGCGTTTTATTTCTGGTTCTGCGTTCAAAGGTGGAGAACTGTGTGTGCCGCTTAAATGACCTTCACACAGTACGCGATTTTCAGATCCTGAACAGCAGAGAGAAGTAAAAGCAAAAAGCAGCCTAGGCTATGGGTCGCAAAAGCTGTAAAAAGCACGGCTGAAGACTCCGCCCTTTTCCTGATCGTAGGTGGTCTATGGTGGTCTGGGTTCGGAGGTCCGTCCCGTCCCGGCTTGATGGGCTTCGGCGGATTTCGCGGCCAGCTGGAAAATTAGGGAGGGAGCAAGATGGGGGGTTAGAGGAAGAACAGGCTGGGGAGAATACAAATAGGGAGGGAGTACAATATAAACATACAAATAAAGAAAAAGGTTGCTCAGCATTGCTTACCTTCAAGCATTGAGCACCGTTCTGCTATGTCTGTGTCAGAGCATCTGGAGATCCAGGTCCACTGAGCGTCACTGAACGTCTCCGGCATCCCACCTAGTGGGGATCAAAAATCTTAGTGATCGAGGGCAAAGGAATGTAGCTAGCGCCAGTGTCACACAGATAAAAAAGAAGGAACCTTCAATCAGCAGCGGAACAGAAATAACCCAGATAAATAGTTTGTGTTGGACCTCTTGACAGTGCCGGCTTCACGCTGCGCCCTCGATCCCTGGTTCAAACGTCACGGATTTGCCAGGCTTACTAAACGCGGGCGCCGCCGTCCAGCTCGCCATGCATGTAGTGCACGACGAAAGGATGAACGCCGGCTCGTTGGAGGTGTCTATAGGTACCATCCAGACAGACAGACAAGCTTCATACGTTCCAAGTGGCCAATAGCCTCCTTGCAGCAGCTCTCCGCCTGCTCTTCTTGCTGTAGTTACCATTATGCTGAGTCAGCCGTGCTTGTCCGGATCAGGGCCATCCCCGCCAGCCGGGACCACCAACAACTAATTGCTAATTCTCGTGGATTTGTACTTCCTCATCTGATTGCCACAACAGCGCCTCGTTTGCTCGTGCAAAAGAAGCCATATTAGCCAGTCTTTCTGTTGTCCTTGCGTGCGGAATATTTGCGGCACAAACACAAAGTGGTATCCAACTGCTCTTCGAGACGACCATCTGGACTCCAACCACTTGAAAACGCATTAAGGCCCGACCGGTGTGAACTATCAATTTTTTGTGTATCCCACCACTTGGAATTTGGGAGAAAAGAGGGGCTGGGATCGCCAAGTCACGTGAGAAAGAACACGTGAGGACAAGTCACGTGAGTGTTTCAACCGTGCGCGCGCGCGACAGTCTTATGTCCGACGACGGCCTTGTTCAGTCGGTGGCTGATATGATGGACGCCGAAACCATGGCCCAGCTGACGGCGGCTGCCGCTGAGGCTCAAAACTCAGACTCCAAGCTTGTTGAGGAGCTCCAAAAACACCAGTCCGAAATGGAGGCCGCAGCAGCTGTGGCTGCTGCCCAGCAACACCATGGCCAGCACATGGGCCAGCATCCAGGTCACCTCGGTGGCCACCAGGCGCAAAATGTCCACCAGAGCTTTTTGGACCACATGGCTGCTGAGTCAGCTGGTGACCCTGCAAATCAGCATGCCGGCAAAATGCACGGAGGTGCCGGCGCCAATTCCCACACAAATCAGTTTGGCCACCTGGCGGGAGTGGGACAGGCACTGAGCGGACAGCCTGGACGGCCCGGTCAGAACCAGGGACAGGGGCAGGGCCAAAATGGCGGGGCTCCTGTCGGCCTTCCTGGCGATGCCTCGACCCTGCAACAAATATCACACCAGCTTGGGCAGGAGCCCGGCACGCAGCAGCGTCTGGCTCACAATGGCTCGACCATGTCGGGCATTGGCAGCAACGGCTCTAACACCACTGACATGTTGGCCTTGCATGGACTGAGTGATCTCGACGAGGTCACCGCCAAGGCTCTGTTCCCCGAGCTCAATCGCCCTACCACCAAGTCGGCGTCCAAACCCCGTCCCAAAAAATATCATTGCACGATGGAGAACTGCTCAAAGGCGTACTCGCGGCCCTGCCTGCTTGAGCAGCACATGCGTTCCCATACCGACGAGCGCCCGTTTGTGTGTTCGTTCCCTAATTGTGGTAAAGCCTTCTTGCGCGATTCGCATCTTAAGACTCACATGCTGTCGCACGCCGACAAGAAGCCTTTGACGTGTACGGTCTGCTCGCGAGGATTTACCACAAACCAGCACCTGTCGCGCCATATTCGCACTCACTACCCATCGCTTGCTTGCCCCTACGAGGGCTGTTCTGAGTTATTCCGCCGCAGCTCACAGGTCCAAAAGCACATTAGCGAGGTCCACCAAGACGGCGGTGGTGCAACGTCGGCACGTGCACCCTCAAATCGCCAGACGCAATATGAGTGCGAGTCGGAGGGTTGTGGTAAGATTCTCTCTTCCAAAAGCAAGTATGAAGACCACATTCTCAAGATGCACTCCCCTTATCCTCGCTACAGCTGTGCATATCCCGGCTGTGGGGCTCTGCACTCGACCTGGGTCAATCTTCAAAACCACGTCAAGCTCGTCCATGGCAAGGCGACGTCGCAGGACGATGTCGGTGCGTCACAAGCACAAAATGCTCTTCATGGCCACGGTCTGGCAGGGCCAGATGATACGGATGCAGCGGTGGCATCCGCACTGCAAGCCGAAAATAGTTCATCTCTGGCGCAATCCCTTACCGATGCTCTTGATGACTCATCTTACCGTGATCTCAAGCACCTGCCTATGATTGACCGCTTGACGGGCGACTACTCTGAACTCGACCGACCTATCATGTGCACAGTAGAAGGCTGTATGTTCAGGTTCAACCGTGATTACGAGTTGCAAAGACATTTAGAAGCTGCCCACGGGCTTGGAGACATGCAGACCCCTAAACGGGAGGTTAAAATTGGGCTGGAGAGTTTCTCTATTATTGATCCCGAGATCCTCAAGTCTGCATCGTAACCTGAAAAAGTGGCGACGCAGCGCTTCGCACCGTTTATATATATGACATACCTTGTGGAGAGGACATTACTTTACATTACATGAGTCTTGCGTTTCCGCGGCCAAAAATTAAGCTGGGGTCTAGTATGGGCTGACTCTAGACTCAATAAATAGATACCAAAATCATTTCTTGCTCTTGCGAAGTTCCGCGTGGATGAGTTCGATCTCTTCCTCCTCCTTCTTGATGCACTCTTCAAGCTGATCCTTGGAGATTAGCTCCTTCAGGCGCTTGTTGGCATCCTGCAGGTGCTTTACATAGAGGATGGCCATTTCAACGGTGAGCGCCTTGGAAGAGCCATCTTCGTTAGCAGGAAGAAGAGAGCCCAGTTCTGTGAGTGCCACATTGATGCGGTTGCGACGGCCTTGTTCAGCAAGTTTATGGTTTGTTTTCTTGGAAACCAGCTCGGCCGAAAGATGCTCTGGGTAGGACAAGCCAAGCTGGCTGTGGTTGCCCTCAACAATGTTTTGGTAATTGGACTTGGAGGCCAGCAAAGAAGAGAGATCGTCCGAGTGATGCGGGGCTATGCTGACTTGAGACGCCGACGCTGAGGAGGAGATCTTGGGCATGATAACCGGAGATATTTGCGGCGTGTTATGTGAGGACGGACGGCGGGTCAGACGAGGCTTTAATGAAGGCAGGGTCGGAGTAATTGCCGGAGAAGACGTAGCTGAGCTTGCGCGTGAGGAGGTGCGGGAGCGCTGTGAGGATTGTGGGTAAGCATTTTTGGTTGCCAGCAGGGCATCTTGGAGATGCTGTTCATCTAGGGAGCTTACTCGGGCAGCCAGCACTTTGGTGGATGCCGCCAGGTCCATGAGAGAAGCGGGGGTGGCTGGCGCCGCGCCCGGGGCAGAGTCTGCAGGGACGAGTTTCTTAGTTTGTTTTGGAGGGGGCATTTGCAGGTCGCTGAGCACATCAGGCGACACAGAATCGCCGGAGTTCGTGCGCGGGGAGAGCTCTGCCGAGTGCGGACCAGCGGTTGCTACCGAGGGCCGGCCCTGCTTGATGGAGGAGAGCGAGGGCTTTCTGCGGGCTGAGGAGGACGAGTTGTTGCCTCTGAGAAGGGGCGAGAACTTTTGCACACGAGAGCCTTGTGGCGTCAAAACTGGCGTGGTGGACTTGGAGGAGGCCGATCCATGGCGCGAGCGCAGCTGTTGCTGAGACACGGAGGGGACATGTTGGTGGCCTGAAGTTGAATCCGAGCCAGCCATTGTCGATTCGTCCAGAAGTCTAAATGGCGAAGAGGCGCCGCCAGAATGGCCCGAGCGTTGCGCATCAATGATGGGCGACGAGATGGGCGAGAAGGAGGCCTGAGCCGAATGCTGGGTTGCCAGAAACGGAGTGATGGCCGGGGACATGAGCGGGGTCATGGAGTCTTCGGGCATCGAGGCCCCGCCTTGGTCATAGGGATCAAGGGCCGGGGAGTTGAAGAGGTGCTGCGGGTTGATGTTTTGGTCGAGGTGGCCAAGATGGTGGTGGGCCTGCTGGGTGGCCATCTGCATGGCTGCGCTGACATCCCCATCATCGTGGCCGTTTGGCAATTGCTGGCTGGATTCCGGGTGCCGTTGCTGCGACTCCTCCTGGGCCAGAAAGTCCTCCAGCATGTGGTGGATGCCCTGATCTGCGTCATTATCGAAAGGCTCGGAAAAATTGAGGAAGCTTTGCTGGTGCTGCTGGTGGTGGTGCTGCGCCGAAAAGCCAGACGCGGGATAGTCCTGGTCCCACTGGTCGGTCATGGCGGGGAAGAGGTGGTGTTGATGGACTTTCTGAGCTGTTTTATTCTGGGGGCTTTTCTGGGGTTTAAGGGGCAGGCTTGGCAAGATAGCTGAAGCGCTGGTTCTGCAGACTGGGAGCTGCAGAGCTGGGGGTGAGGAAGCTCGGGGTGTGGAAGCTCGGGGTGTGAAAGCTGGGGATGTGAACGCTGGGGATGTGAACGCTGGGGAGCTCGGAAGCTCTGAGAAGGCAAGATGGGAGACTATGAGGACTGGCTCATGCAAGCCCGCGCAGGGTTACGGGAAATGGGGGCCAGTGAAGGTTGGAGAGAACCTGGGGATGGAGATAAGAAGCAGTTGCAAGATCCGGCGGGACCTAATGCAAGTGGGATTTCTTTGTTTGGAGCAACGTAGCTTTGAGCAATGCTGTGCAGCCCTGAGAGGAAGTGCTGGCAGCGATACTTGGGAAGGTGCTCGACCGTTGGTGTGGGAATCAGTCAATGGACGAGGCTCAGCAAAAGCTGGAATCAACACTAGTCGAACAAGGCGCTAGTATCCAAGATCCAGGCTGGCTAAGGTGTCAGGGACCGAAATGTGTAACTGCCCTCAAGACTGTTGGGTAGGAGAAAGCAGATCAGCAGCACGAGAGCACAAAAACTTTGGGTCGACAGCTGCTGCTGCAACCCGCAAAGGCTGGCCGGCGCCGCCTCTGGCGCGCCGCTCAAAACGGCGGGTCCCGCCCACTAGATAGCCCGCCGGCTACGACCCCAATTAGCCAACCCCGTCAACACTGCTCCACCTGTCTCTGCTGCTCATCGGCGCACGTGGGGCTCCCCCTGCGCGACCATTGGCACACCGGCCAGGGGGCCGGGGCGGGCCGTGCAGCTCGCGCCTTCGCGAAATAGCCATGGGACACACCAGCTGCGGAACGTTCCGGGTAGTGACGAAGGCCCGCCTGGCACAGACTTGTTTCAACGGCCTCGCCTTGTCAGGGGTCCACCTTTCAGGTGCTCAACCGCAGCTACCGTGCCCTCGGCGAGCCCTGAGCGCCGCACATCTTCGCCTCGGCGTTATTATGCAGACTGCAGACTGCTGCTGTTTGCACTCACAGCCGTGCCACGAAAATGACACACAGACCGCACCATATGCAGGGCTCGGGTGGAGCTCAGAGCCCCAACGCTATATTGATGCAATGCAGCTAGGCGAGCTGGCTCACCGAGGCAGTGCCCCTGGCGAGAAAAATCTCCGAATTAGCGGAGCTCCTACTGGCTGCAGCAGAACATCGTTCCCGGCGGAATGCCTGATGCAAAACAGTCATTGCGCCAAAGCCAGGCCCTCGGCGCTTTGAGCTACATTCGCAATCGTCTAATCATTCAATTTGTTAAATAATTCAAGGACCCGTCTGCATCAAACTGTTGATGAAATCCACATAATAGTCCCTGTGCTTGAGTTTCTGCTCGTCCGTACGGGTTGGAACACCCGTCATAATCAGCTGTCCAAGCCCAGCTTCCTCCACAATTCCGGCAACCTGCTTCTTGAACTTGTCCAGCTGCATGAAGCGAGGAAAGTCCCGAATAGCTTGATCCAGCGCTTTCATACAAGCCTGCAGTACAATCTCGTCCGGTGACAGACGAATCAAGTTGCCCACCTTGTCACGCACATGCGCATAAACCATAAACCACTTGTCGGACGACACCCCGTTATCCACATCAGGCGACCCCTCAATCTCATGGAGGGAATGTAGAAATCGCATCTCCATCACATCGTAGTTCTGACAGGTGTTGAAAACGTGACAGCCGATAAACATCGTCAACAGCGAAACCTCGGAATTGTCATTCAGAAACGCCCGTAACAGCTGGGGCATTCTATTGAGCTCCCCAGGCTGCACAATCGCCTGCTCATTCACCGGTGGATAGCCTGCCGCCCACAACAGATTCCTCAGCTCATCCTGGCTCTTGCATCCAAGGTATAGCAAATAAAGATACGACAAATGGGGTGGATACTGCGAAGTTGAATCGTGACGCACATAGTTCTTGGAACAAATCTCCAAAAGAGTCTCAAGCAGCTGCAGACAACCTTGGCGTTGCACAGAATTCGTCAACCCCTTGCACAGAGAGCTACACATAGCAAGATGGAAATTGTCCTCTCGGAACTCCACATTGTACACCGATGTCAAAACATCCCATTCCTTTGCAAACGGCTTGAGACCGTCCATGAAAAACTTTTCGACACAGATATTTTCAAACGCTCCACGCTCATCTAGAGAAACAAGCAAAGATCTGAGCAATTGCGTGCCGTAAACAAAGTGGTTAACACTCGTGGTCTTCAACGCGCTAACGCCCAGCCAAAATAACCTCGAGCAGAACGGAGAATATAGTGGTATACCCTCAACCATTCTGGACATGCAATACATGGTGCAAACAACATAGTCCTCATTGGTGGCAAGACCCGAAGAAAATAATGCGATCTCAAACATCTTGAGCACTCTAGCCAAAACAGCATCGTCAACCTGAATACGTGCCAAACATCCAAGCACCAAAAATGAACGACACTGCAGAGCAGGTGATAATAGGAAGGAGCCCTTGAATACAAATGAAGCCCACCGACTTCGCCAGGTGTTGGCCTCATTTATATCTCCGATATTTGCTATCGCATCCAACAACAGGCTGCAGAGATTCTCCATGTGACCTACTAAAAGAAGGACCCTAGTATGACCATGCTTGCTGTAGTCTCTTTCCCGAAGGCCAAAAATAAGACGACCACTGGGAGAGTTCAGCGTGTTCATAATAGACTGCAGTTGCTCTTTCCTCTCCTGAGATAGCTTGGTGCCGCTCATAAATGCATGAAGGAGATTTATCAAAAGACCAAACAAGGTGTCTCTAAAGGTGTGATCTCCCGTCTGCAAAAATGAAGTAATGAGAACAAAAAAGTCAGGCAAAAACTGTTCAGCGAGAGTCTCAGATTCAAACGAAATGGCAGACGCCATTGTCACAAGAACCTGGAGTTCATCCCAGTCTTCGTGTTGAGTCAAACTTTCAGCACCGCGTGGCATGGGTTTCTCAAAAATTACTCTAATTCTGTCCAGAACAGCGGCGCACATTGAAACAGTAGGGAAAGAGGTCACAACAGCCTTCACCTGCACCCTGCCATGTCTAACAAAATGCTCAGCAACAGCTTCCACAACAAGGTTGGATAGCATTCCATCCAAGGAAATTGCCGGCCAGATGTTGGTGATAAGAGAGCTGTAGTGCGGAGACACAGCCGTTAAATCAAGCAACTGCCTTAAAAGACTGGAAGTTCTCTCCTCACCGAGCTGTTCGTTAGCAGTAGTCACATACTCGAACATGTTCTTCATCCAAGGTTTAAGATACAAAATTAGCGCAGACTGCTGATTGACTGTAACACACGAGTAAGTTTTGAAAAACTCCTGAATAAAATCAAAAGTCATATCTGGATGGCAAATGGAAATGCGCTCACTTAGAGCAACTGCCATCGTTATTTCGTTTTTCGGCATGACAAGACCTTCACCCGCGAGCATCTCCCTACCCAAATCCAATTTGAATCTAGTCCCCATGGTAGCAAGCAAATTGTAGGCAGCTCTTTGAATCTTCAGCATAGCGGAGCAAAGGTTGGCAAAAGACATGTGTAACAGTGATGAAACAGCATCTTCGGGTCGTAGCTCGGCGCTTCCCGAATCAACCCTCTTCGGTAATTTTTGCGTTGAGAATTTGATAGCGTCAATAATCTCTGTCCTCTGAGGATGGGAAAAATGGTAGGATTTGATGCCCACCTGCAGCATAAACTCGTCGCCTTTCAAAAGTTCCCAGTTGGAAATTTCATTCAAGTGAAAAACGTCAACCGACTCTCCTCTTGTATTGGAGCGTAGCTGAAAGTCGCCAATAAACTGGACAAAGGCAGAGCCAATATTGAGCTTACCAACAACAATCTCCGACTCAATAGTGTGATGCGCTCTAAATTGCACATCAGGAAACGAAAAGCGACTTCCATCGACGAGAGCTTCGCGGGTGAACGAGTCAAAAGCATTCTTGGCGTCACCGAAATTTTTGTTGAGTTCGTCGACACTATCAATTACATGCCGACTTTCCAGGATACTCTTCATTTTCAAGGAGAAACGCGTTTGCCGATTGTAGTCGTATTTCAGACACGTGAGGTAATCCATGGACGGCCAGAACTGAAATACGCCGGCACATTGCTGTAACAAAAACGTGCCAAGTAAGTTTTGCGTGAAATCACGCAGCAGAACCGGAATGATATTTTCATGCTTGACACCAGTGCAATTGGCAAGTAAATAAAATCTTCCCCCATTCAGCGCAGAAATAAGCATGTACATGCGATAGAACATAGCCTCGATATCGGTAGCTTCCAGCTCAAAAAGCCTGTAATTGAGAACAATAATAGGAAGTCCATCATCGGCGAGGGCAGTAGAAACCATTTCCTTTAAGATACCCCCGTCAACATGGCGGTCAGCATTTCTCCTCAGAAATTCTCTCGTCATATCAACTGGATTGATTGAGTTCCACCTTTTGTAGCGTTGAATTTTGAGCTGGTTTGTTTGTGATGGCCGACCGAGAGTTCTGACAATTGCAGTCAGTTTCCTGGCATTATCCAAATCAACATATCCATTTCCAACAGCGCTCTTTGGTGCAGTGACGAGGCGGTGATGGATATCTTCCCAGTGATTGTAGAACATGCTATGCAAACAGCGCACAAAGAGGTGATCAGCAACCATGTCAGAGGTACCTTCTTTCGTTCTTTCGACACCCTCGGGTGGCCCAGCCAAAAAGTTCAGGATTTCATCCATCATCTCTGCCTTCGAGTCTTCGAGTTCAGCCATGCCCTCGATAGAAGCTTTCAAATGCGATGTTGACTTATTAGCCATATTTTGGATGGTTTTGGCCAAGAGCAATAAACATCGCTTCACCTCCGGAGAAGGTGCACTAGCCACGATACCCTCACTGTCCGGAGAGACCAAGATAGGGCAAATAAACCGTAAGAAAAAAAAAGCACTAACGGAAGATTGCACAGCATCTGGGAACATGGTTTTGACATTCACTGCAATGCAATAGCATAAGTCTTGAAGTTCAAAAGGGGCGCGTCTAATGTTGTTCTGCAAGGCTTGTAAAATCTCACTCAAGGCTCGATCATAATTTGCAAGGTTCTTTTTGTAGCTGTCAGCATCTTTCAACTTCTCAGGATCCACTTCAAAAACATAATCAGATGGCTTAGCAGCCAAGTTGACAAAAAAGTTTTCGAAACTGGAACTTAGGTAGAGAAGGCCCTTGGTTTTGGCGTATGCAGAGAGGATCTTAGTTGCAAAACAGTTGCGCCTTAGCAACGAGTCTGCAGTGGTTGACCTTTTGATTTCACCAATAATACAGGCTTTGACAAGATCAAGGCCCACTCCCTTCGCTTCAAAAATATTGAGCATTGACACGGAGAGGACGTCAACATCTGAAGCTGGGCACGCTTCAGTGAGAAGGATAGCGAAACACATATTGTTCGGATCAGTGATAAAATCAACAAGCTCTTCAAAACGCTTGTTTTCGCTATACTCCTGAGAGTGAACTGTGCCCGTAGAAGCAATGTTTCTAAAGATTTCCAGAAATGCCAATCGGAGATTAAGATCCTTGTGATAGCCCACAGAAAGAGCTAGTTCAAGGCCAACGTCCACATTAGAACTAAGAAGGTGGGACATGGCAGAAATGATGTAGGCTCTGAACTGAGACGAACGGTCTGAACCTGCAGAGACGCCAGTGGTCGGCATAGATTGAGAATTGTCTTCTGCACCACCCAGCATATCCAAAACCTTGAGCAGAAGCTCAAAAAGTTCAGAAAAAGTTTTCGCTTTTACAGATTGCGCTTGCTGATCAGCCACCTCTTCGCCAGAGTCCAGCTTCAACCCATCAAACAGTCCAGCTAGAGCCTTTGCAATGGCCAAAGCCTCTTCATAAGCGAGGTGGTCTGGCTTGATTTCATCAAATGCTAGAGTCGACGCCCTGTCCAGCCAAGCACAGAGAATTACAACGAAGTGGTTGCGAGACTGGTTTTCATGCTTGACGTTGAGAGAATCCTTGTACTTGGAGATTCCTTCAAAGAACGAGGCAATCCTGATACGCAATTTGACCATCTCATTTGAGTTGGATGGGTCAACATCAATACGGCGCAAGATTTGCATCGTGAAGGCTGCCAAATCAATTGAAACATAGGTGTCAGTCTCTCTCAAGCGCTCGATAAGAGCCTTAAGAAGAGAAACGACATTAGTTGCCAGGTCAATTTGATCCTCGTTCATCTGCATGGCCTCCTGGTCAGTGCTACCAAACGATGCATCAATGAGGCGGCTTAAATGACTGATAACGTACGGGTAAATTGTAGAGTTCACTTCAGCGGCAAGGATGACGCGAGCATGTTCCTTGAGATATTTCGCTTGCAGAAAATCAATCATTCTGTTGACAAAATGAAGACCGTCAGTGTGGAGCTCCTCGTAGAGGGGCGTGTCAGTGCCTGGTTTGCTTAGCATGCCAAGATGCACAAGGCAGGAAAGAAATCCTGAATATGCCCGCCATTCACGGCGCTGCCAATCTTCAGCATCTGTGAAAGAAGCCGAAAGTGGGACCCAGCGCTTATAGATTTCGCGCCAGGCAATAAGAATGCCACTGGAAGGTGTTGTTGATGTTTGAAGAAGCTTAAATAGACGCTTGTGGATAGCGGCAGCGCCGGTCACCACAAAGTGGGGAGAAGTGAGCTCAGCATAAACCTCATGATTGGGCAGAGTTGAAACGGTATTAGGGTCGTCAAAATTGTCAATACTGCTGATTATTGCCGCCTCTCTGACTAGCAAGTGGAAGCAGGTGAGAGCAGCTTTACAAGTTTCAACTAGTGGGGAGCAGAGAGAAATTAGAAAGCAAGTTTCGCAATTGACATGAAGCGGCTTCTGATTTTCTGGATCTGTGAGCTTAGAGACAAGATGCCGTGGCAGGTCCTTAAAGTTGAAGTACTCCATAATAAATGCGCGGGATTTGAACATGTAGCTAATCATTTCAAGATTCTTTCTCAGTCTGTAATCGGTAGGGTCCAGCCCAATACAGTTGCTAGAGATTTCCGTGATTTGCAAACCAATGGCGTCGAGCATATTGAAAACAGCGGTGGAGTCACCCTTGAAGCAGATATCAGCCGGGAACTGACCAAGATTTGCCGGGGAGAGGTAGGATAGTGTGAACTGGGAAGCAAATTGCCGAAGTTGCGAATTCTGGCTGAGGTAGCAGGCAACGAGAGCCTTGAGAACACGTTTGTAAATGCCGATAGAGCCAAACAACTTGGCGGAGGAGCGATAAACTGCATCGGCATTGGTCAGCATAACAAAAACGATTTTCAGCGTTGACAGCGCCAGTTCATATGTCGTGAGCAACTGCTTTGTGTCCGAGATATCACAGGTGTTATTTTCAATGTCGGAGATTATGGACGTACAGTCCAGGAGAACAATGAGAAATTCTCCTAGCTCTGCATCGTAAAATTGTAGCACCAGGTCGCGGTTGTTTGTAACGGAGGCTCTTAGTTTCAGGGAAAGAAGGCCGCGAATGATGTTACGCTTGTAAACGAGAGGTGCTGATGCTGACTTGAGCAGGGGGAGAACTTGATCGCGTATTCGCTGCTGAGAAATCACGCAATATGAATAGACAAATGACGCCTGAAGGTCGTATCGACGAGGGCCCATTACTTCTGTGCGTTTTTCCGCCACAAAAAGAAGCGAGCAAAGTGCGTCATAGGAAGCTGCGCAGTATGCCACAAGTGGGGTTTCTCGGCCTGTATCCCTGAGAGCAATGATTTGAGTAGCTGCAGATTTGGAAAAGATGAGGTAGCACTCAGTAGCAATTTGAAGCTCTGATTCATGGTGTGATTTAAGACAGCGCTCAAGAGCATGAACAAAAGCGACCTTCTTGAGAAGATACTTGGGGACCGACTTTTTGGGAAGGTCTAATGCACGGAAAGTTTCTGGCAGAAAGACAAGCAGGGTAGCCAACACTGGGTACAGCTGTGTGACCTTGAAATCGTCCGAGACTTTGACACAAAAGTCAAAAAATTCTGTCACCTGGACGCGGAGGGGTGAATCGGCAACCGAGTGTCTATGGACAGCATAGCCCTGATTGAAGGTCCAGTTGCGGAGTGCTTTTTGAAACTGCAATAAAAGAGGAGCACATTTGACACCTTTGCGAACAGTTTTGCACACGGCCGAGACTTCAGCAATCACCTGACAGAGGCGCTCTGGGGTTAAGTAGAGCATTGAAATGTGATAATCAATGACCTCCTTGCCTTGCGGAATGTCATCACCACCCTTGGAGGATTTGACGGATTGGATTTTGCGGCGAACCTGTGTCCAAACAACGTCCCAGTTGGAAGCGCACATTGAGTAGAGCACACAGTGATTGAACTCCTCGATTTCCTGGACCAAAAGTTCTGACGAGGAAAAGAGGAAGGACGCGGCCGTCGGAGATGCAGAACGCGAGTGAAGGTCTGTGCGGAATAGAGCGCGCTCTGCATCGGAAAGCAGCGAAAGGGACTGGCAAATGTGCGTTATGGAGAGCAAAACGTCCAGGGCGTCGGTGACCACCTCCGTGGCTATTGTAGGAGGCACTTTTGTATAGAGGGATAGGCGCTTTTTGTAGAGGCTTGGGTCTTCCAGACCGATTTCAGCTGCCGTCGGGTTTGTGCCCTCAACATGATCCCACTCTGCTTTGAGGAACGCTGCCAGCAGCTGAACGAGCACAAGGACGGAGCGAAGAGCGAGAACCTGGGAGTCGGGGATTGGGGCTGCCAGAGAGGCAGAAGAGGAGTGGGAGGACTGTGAGGCCAGGGAGGCAGAAGAAGGCATGGCTGGGCCTAGCATGCGATCCTTGGGTTTCAGGTGCGGATGGTGCTGGACCTGTATGGGTTTCAGGGTTGCCGGAAGCTGAGCCCGGAGGTTCTTGATGCACTGGAGGATGCCGTAGACGACATCATCATGGATACCCGTGCCGGTGAGGGCGAAAATGACCTTTTTTATCGAGACAAATAGCGGGTTGGACTGCGTGTCCTCGACCGACAGGAGAGTGCGGGTGGGAAGGATCTCAGCCAGGCGGCGCATGACGTCCGGCAGGAGCGTCACGGGCCTGTAACGCTCGACCATTGGAGGTTGGCTGCAGGAGGAGCAGTTGGGTGAAGTTGTGGTGGTTGAGTCGTAGGAGAAGGAGAAGAAGGGAGGAAGCGCCTGTGGGCGGGAGGTGTGGTTTTTGGCGGTGGGGCGACGAGCGATGGAAAACGGTGGGAGCATGCGGCTGCCACGAGCTTGTCCCAGGCGGGCGGAAGTGTGAGTGACAAGGGTTGGGAGCGGTGGGAGCGCGCGAGAGATAATTGAGAAAGATGAGCGCAGATGAAAGAAGAATCAAAGTGGGAGAAGGGAGAAAGGAATTTAAGAGTTTGGGTTCAGAAAGTTTCGCTATGTGTGGTATTGGGCGTTGGGAGACTGGTTACATTTTACATTAGCATACCGCACCAGGTGAAGTCCGCTGCTGCCCCCCGAATTTGTGGCCTGCAGCGGAAATCCGCGCCTGCTGGGTCCGCAAGGCTCTCGGAAATCCCTGCCAGGTGTGGGCCTGTGGCGGCGGGGCCGTTTGGTGTGCGCGGCAGCAGCATGGAAGAGAGCGACTGCGATAAATTCACAATCAGCGAGCAGGAAAAATATGCTGTTAGCGCAACCAATAGCTACGGAGATACGTGCCAGGCGACCGAGCAAGGCGCCTTTGAGGCTCCAGGCGCAGCGCTTTGAGTGGGGCGGCTCCACCGTGCTGCACGCTAGCGCCAACGGTTTTTTTATTTTTTATGCAACGGCGGCTAGTCGAGCTCGAGCTGCGACACACTGACGGGGGACAAGGACTCTGCAGAGTCGCTGGGGTAATCAAGGAGGGACAAGCGGGGGGGAGCAGTTGGAGGGGGAGTAGTAGCGGCAGAAGTGGACGGGGAAAAGGCGGTAGCGGCAGCAGCACCAGGAGGAGCGGAGCTGAACGAGTCTTCAATGTGCGTCTCATTAGCGTAGGTGCGGCCCAGCGCAGGTTGGTTCCTCCCAGCTTGGTCCCTACCAGAATCAATTTTCTGGGGCAGTGCCCCACTACCTCCCAGCTCCGCTGCGGTGTCTTCAGCAACGCGCGTCTCAGAATCGCTCACCACCGGGCTCTCGCGCAAATATTCGTCCACCTCAGATCCCAATTCGTGGCCCAATGCCGCATGTGCCACAAGCGCGCGAATGACCGCATCCTGATGTTCGACGCGTGCCCTTAGGTAAGCAACCTCTGCCTCCAGCCAGCTGGAGGATCTCAAGGGGCTGCTGTCACCGACACCGCTATGCCGGGCACGCTTGCGCTCCTGCGCCACCTCGGTTTCGTAGTCCTCGACTACCTGGTGATAGGTGCGTTTCACGTACTCGCCAATTCGGCCCAGCATGGTGTGAGGAGGGTGGGTGGGCTCAGCTTTTTTTGAAGCGGGGAGGAGGGAGGGGCAGTGCCCCACACCACAGCCGTGCGGTCATCTCATCTGACAGGACGGGGGTGGGGTTGACGGGTTGATCGAATTGAAGACGGTGGGAAACGGGGTTTGCAGGCATGTGCAACACCCCCGCACGTGGCCATGGCAATCCAGTTTCATTGGGCAACGGGCCAAATCGCCTGCTGTTGCACAAACCCTCTGCTGCGAGGCAAAAATAACATTGGGCCAAAAACTCACATAGCTAATCATTACTTGCATGGGCGTAATCATAAAGTACACAAGGGCGCCGCGGGGTTGGCGATTAAATTTTCGAGGTGCATCAGGGATGCTGCTGGTAGGCAAAACCAGGACCGAAGGGGTGGGGGCGCTGCGAGGGATAAATACTGGGCTCCTCCTTTATATAGGCTGTGGCTTGGAGCGGCGGGTTCATGGGCTGAGGCACTGTGGGGGCCGGGAAAGTGGCCGAACCAGGGATGCGGTGCTCTGCGCCACGCAATAAAAGGTCGTGTTCCGGCATGGGCGACGGCGGGGCTAGTGGCCGCATGCTCTTTGGGGGCGACGGCGGGTTTTCGCTCGGCGTTGGTGTGGTTGACGGGTGCACAGGCAGGTACGGGGCGTACGGCCGCATTCCGGGGCCCGGAGTGGGAGGGAACATTTGGCGATACGGCTCGTATAGCGGCGTTTGCGACGTAGCAGCGGTGGAGGCAGGCATATGCTGGGGCGAGGAGCCCGAGGGCAGGGGCTGCAGGGGCTGCATAGGCGCTATGGAGGCGTGCTGGGGCAGACCCTGAGGGACACCGGGGGCCATGTGGGGCAGCATCATGGCCGAGGGCACATGCATGCCCTGATCGTAAGAAGCAATGGGCAAGGAGTAGAGGTTGTGCTGTGGGACGGGTTGCTGTGCCTGAAGCGGTGCCTGCAGTTGCGGCTGGAGTGTCTGCTGGAGAGGCTGCTGAAGGGTCTGCTGTAGGGGCTGCTGTAAGGGATGCTGTAGGGGCTGCTGTAAAGGATGCTGCAGGGACTGCTGCAGCGGTTGCTGAACAGGCAGCGGTTGTAGCGACGCCATTGAAGAATGATGCTGATGTTGCTGCTGTTGCTGCTGCTGCTGCTGCTGCTGCAGTGGCTGATGGCCGGGCTGAGCTTGTCCCTGATACAGGTACGGCGGGGAAGCCGTGTTAACATCGTCATCGTCTTCGTCATCACTATCCTCGTCCTTAGTCCTCGCCTTAGAGTCCTTTGACATGCGTCTCTTGCGCACGGTGTGTTCTTTGCGAACACGAACACGCAGACCTTGGGCGGCAAACTCGCGGATGAGGTCCGTCGAGATGGCTAGGCCGGGAAATGTTTTCGGAGAGTAGACCGTCACAACATCTGACAGCACCTCAGCGCGTAGCCGCACCATGTTTTCCTTGAAATGCACCTCGTATGCGCGGAACAGAAAGCGGAACCTGCCCTCGGAACGAATTGACAGGTCGTGCATAAGAAAAAAGAAGCGCCCTGGGGGCGGGGTGCGGATGTGGGAGACGGAGACCATGGTGGTGCCCGCCAGCATGTTGCGGATCTGCTGAGAGTTGACGTCATCGAGCAGTTCTACTTTTGAGTCCGGCCCGGCTTGCGCCTGGTGATCTACCAGAATGGCCTGCACGATGAAGTTGTTTGTGATTGTGTGGGTCACGTCGTGGCCGCTGGCGTCATTTACTGTGAGCGAAATGACAGGGGGTGGGTCTACGGGCCGCTTTGAATCGGTCTTGGCGCCCCAGCCCATGGCGCGCGCCTGGATCGGCTGTTGTATCATTGCCAGATGGTACGACTTGGGGCTGGGGGAGGCCGGTAGGGTGGGTGGTGGCGGGGGTGCCGCTTGTTGCGGTTGCATAGGGAGCTGGTGGAGGCCGAGAGGCCGCCCAGGAGCTGTGGCCATCATGTTTTGCTGCGGATGCGGGTAGCCATTTTGGTCGTACCGCACATAGTATTCTGGAGGGCCAGAGGAGGTTGTGTGGTTGTTGTACATGGCATGTAGGGTTAGCGAGCGTTAGCGAGCGGTGAGGGGGGTGCGTACGAGCGGTGAGAGAGAGTAGGAGCGCGTGCAAGCGCGTGGAGGTGCGTACGAGCTGTATACGAGACAGCAATGGTATTCAAGCTGGCGCCGTTTTGAGCGTCCACGGTCAAGTGTCTACTTGCAGTCAAACTCTAGAGCAAAACGAGCACAGAGGAGCGGTAGTACAAATTACAGGGGAGCAAGAAACCACAGTCTAATGCAACACAGCAAACCAATCAGATCCCCAAAAATGACCAGTGACGAAACTAATTCTCACAGTCGGGCTGTTATGGGCCGTGGATGGTGGGTAGGTGGGTTGGTTTACTTGGGGCGGGGCAGAGAGTATCGGGCCAGGGCACGGGGCTGGGGAACAAAAATATGTCGGTGTGAGTCTGGCAGAGCTGCGCCGGACAGTGGAGTTTGGCAATAGTGGGGGGCTTGGAAGGAGAAGGAAGGGGCGTGGGCTGGAGGCGGGCAGACACTGCGGCTCACAGATTTTTGTTTGATGTTTTGATTGTAGACGGCGGCGGCGGCGGCTGGCAGGGCTGCTGCTGTGAAATGCCTGGTAAAGGCAGGCGGGCTTATGGGGGGAGTGGGGGGGGCAGAAGGGGGGTTGCAGGTTTAGCTGGCGGTTGAAGCGGCAGGCGGAAGAACCCGCGGCGGCGGAACGCTGAGCCTCGCCGAAAGAAAGCTTGTACCAGTGAAATTGGCCGGGACTGCTAGCGGCACACCGCTGAAAATGAACTGCTTCGGCTCGCGTTGCTGCGTCGCTTGTTGCTGCTCGCTTCGGCCGGTCGCTGCGCTCGTAATGCTGCTTCGCCTGCCGCTTCTGTGGGCTTCTGCTGCGGTTTGGCCTGCAGCGGAAGCTAGCGGCTGGCAGGGAGGAGGTCCCCGGATAGTGGGACGGTGAGAGGCATGGTCTAGGGTGGGAGAGGTAACCAAGGAGAGAAAAGAAGTATTGGGAGGTGGAAAGGTATAGAAGAAAAAGATGCAATAACGAGATTTGAGAAAAAGGGGTCTCTGTGCTTTTACTGAACCGCTCGTTCACGTTGTGAGAGAACTGCTGGCCGACTGTTTGCACTCGTCCTCCCTACTGGAAAAAGCAACACCACTGGCTGCAGCATTGCTTGGTTTGCTTTTTCTGAGAGACATAAGGGCGACAGTCACGTGAACCAATAGCTCAGGGGTCTGTCAGATGCCCTGCCGTCGAATTCGGGCAAGATGGCGACGCTGGCCGGCAGGCATCCTGGGGCATTGCACCGTGGACGCAGCTGCTCCGCAATCTCGGGCCAGTGGTGTCCCCTCGTCAGCCTGTGCCGCCTTGGGCCTGTCACTGAGCGCCTGAAACACGTTTGAGCGGCGTGCCGCTGGGTTGAAGACCTTGCTAAGCGACGAAAAGCCGCGAGTGGGCGATTGATTGGCTGGTTGAAAAAAATGGCTGGGGCAGTTTGGGGGAGCTGATTGTGCCCCACAGACTGGAGAGCACTGGTGCGCCACGGATGTTTGCCCCGACTCGCGCTTCCTGGCCTGTGCTATTTCTCCCCTCCCAAAAACGCCTGCTTACCGGCTGCCAGCCGCCAAAGCAGCTGGTACCCCCATTCCACGCCGCCCCAACCCTCCAAAACGGGTGAGATCCGTTTTGGGGCTGTCTCACAACTATGGCGCGCCATATTCGAGATAAAAATCTGTCTGGGGCATCGCCCCATCTACTCAGCGCCCGCCAGCGCTGTGTTTCGTGCCACGTCTTCTGTGCAGACGCGTGCAGCGGCGGTGCAGAGCCATGCAGCGAGCGGATATCACGGCGTCTCGATGGTCTTTGGTTGCCTCTGACGGTTCAGAGCTGGTACCAGCGGGGTTTCCAGCCTCTGAGAGGCCGCCTTCAATACCACCTGTGCTGCCAACACAACAGACTCGCACTCGAAAACTCTGCACGCCTGCAGCGTCTAGGCTGCACCTGTGGCGCTCGACGGCTGGCTTGGCTCAATGTAGGCAAATTCCCACATGCCAGTGAGGAGACTAGCGGAGACTAGTAGCGCGGCTGTGCGTTGCAGCCGCTGAAGCACACGCGCAGATGTGCACCTGAGATCTAGGGGGCCGCAGAGCGAGCATCCAACTTTGCCATGGCAGTTCCGCACAAGAGTGGAAAAACTCCACATTCTATTTCCCTTGATTCTCCAAAATCCCTAGTCTTTCTTTTCTTGCCAACATCGTCCCCGCCAGACCCCGCCCCACATATCCCCCCCACCTCTTACCGCCCTCCACTGTGTCTTTCAGCAGCCATCCAGTTGCTACCATGCAGCTGTCCAGTTGACCGCCTTCCTCTTGTCCCAAATCCCGCACCTGCCCGGCTGCACTTGTTGCCCTTCAGAAACTCAATTCTTTGCCAATGCACAGATGGCACGAGCTGCCGAGCCGCTGCCCCGCCCCAAATCCCTCAATAAGACGCACCTTGAGTTTGGTTTGGACCGTCACGCCGCACCACCTGCCCCTGCCTGTGGGGCCGCTTCCCGCTAGTTCCAATTTACGGTTAACGCTCCATTACCCAAAACTTATCCTCCAAAGTTCCCGGAACCGTCGCAAGCGCCTGAGCTGGGGCACAGCCCCCCAGACACACCCCAAGACAAAGCGCCTTTCTCCGTCGCAATTTTCTTTTCCATGTCTAGACAATAACACATTTGGCTCTTTTGATGCTGTACAACCCCTTCTCCGTAAGTCCTCTAACCTGAACCTGACCGGTTTGTTGTGACGCCCCAAACAGGGTTTGAACTCGCCATATTGGGCCCTGTGCTGTTGGCACGCGTGTCTCACTGCCCAGACAGGAAAAAGGGGTGCCGTTTTGGCTCTGCCGCGTAGCGCCACGCTGCGCCACATACCACGCCACTCACGCCACCAGCAGTGGTGCTGCCTGCGCTTGAACTCTATTTCCAGGGTAGAGGTAGCCGCCGTAGCCAAAGCCCGGGTCGTTACCACCTTGCTGGGCAGCTAAATGGCAAGTGCCGGCAAGACCGGGAGTGGATCGTGGGGCAGTGCCCCACGACAACCGATGACGGTGCCATTGAGCGCACTGCCAGGGGAGATCCTCACTGGCTTTCTACAGATTGCAGGAAAACGCCAAGTCTGACCATTCGAACATACGCTCGCCGTTACCCCAACAGTCGTCTGCCCGACCAGTACACTCCAACCTTGCAATCTGCATTTCTGTCTATTATGCAGTCTGGTGGGGCACTGCCCCGTGGTTCCTAGGTCAGCAGTGGAGCCACTGAGTGACAAGCATCGATTCCCTACTGCTGCCTTGGCAAGTCACTCTCTTGAAAGACCTCCAGTTCGCTACAGTGCCACCTGGCAGGTGGGGCAGCGCCCCCGGTCACGTGCAATGCACGCTGCAGCAGGGTGGGTTCCAGTCACACGCGCCGCCGGGGTAAGTGGGCAGATTTGGCAGACATAATGGCGGGGGCCAGGGTGAAGACGCCTCGGTGGGGGACCCAGGATATGACGGCCAGCAAGTCAAATGCCGCTACACATATAGGAGCCGATTCAGACGAAAATTCACCATCTCTCAAAGTCCAGACCCCGGGCTCCGAGGCGTTCTGCAGCCGGTGCAACATGAGGGCCCGCAGACCTGCCGAACGCGGCAATTTTGACCTGCTGCGAATGGCAGGGGCCAGGCCCAGGAAGCAGCCAGGGGCGACCACGAGGGCAACTGCTGCCGCATCGATCCCACAAGTATAAAGGCTGCTGCCCCTCCCGGTGTTTCATCTTCACTACAACTTAAAAAAATGGACAGCTTTCTCGAAAAACAGGGCATGAACATGCTTAAGGAGCAATTCTCCGGCAACTCTGGTAACTCCAACCAGAACGATAACCAGAGCTCCAACCAGCAGAACAACCAGCAGAACAACCAGCAGAGCAACCAGGGCAACAACCAGTCCTCCCAGACGACTTCCCAGTACTCCAAGTACGTTGAGCAGGGTGTATCTGCCGCTGGTGACAGAGTCTTTGGTACCGCTGACTCGTCGCAGAAGAAATCTGCTGAGGACTACGCTGAGAACCTCATCAACCAGCAGATCAACAACTACACCAACAAGAACAACAACTAGCTAGTTTTGTAGAAGAATTACAATTGGTGATATTTGTGTTTTCTGACTCTGCGCCCCTTGCAGAGAGTGCCGTTTTTGGAAGGCGGCTGCTGGCTAGGAGATAGCCAACAGTGTCAGGCCAGGGGCCCCGGCGACCCCATGTGACTGGCCCGCCGTAGTGCTGTTCCTCGGCTGAACTGGATTCATAATGGCGATTTCCGGTCGTGTGAGTATTACAGGGATTCAGATGGATTCAACACCGCTGCCCTGGAGCTTCAGTACTGTCGACAACCAATTACACCGCTCTCTCGAAGCTCCCTAACTCTCCTCGCCCCTTCACCAATCAAAAAAAGTACTCGTTTGTTTCTACTACAACTACATGGCCAACCGCATCAGAGTGTTTTGGTAAGTTTTTCGTTATCTTCATTATTTCAGAAGCAGAACTGGTTAAAAAAGGTTCTCATCATTAAGGCTGGCTGGTGCTCCACCAAATGGCGCACGGCGGTTTCCGGCGACAAACTCGACAGAAACGGCTGTGCGACATTCAATGCACACGGCAAAGGAGTCTGGATTAGTGGCTGCCACAAGGGGCAAGAGCCTCAGATGGTGATGCATGTTTTGTTCTAGCTCAGGAGTCGCCGAACAGTTGTGATGTATTCATCAATGGCACAGTGTGCACGCACACTTACCTCTGGGTTAGTCTTTGTGAGAGGAGAGGCGGGTCATAAACGAAGAATTCCTATTTTTTTTGTCCTGCATAAACATCCTCAGTAAAATATGGTTCAAATCATGTACGCCAGTGGACTCCAGCTCGCTGGAGTGGTTTTGCACCTACCTTTGTACGGTGGAGAAATATTTTGAGCGTGAAAAGTTTATATAGGGGTGTGCACGGTTGTGTGCGGCTGTGCACGAACAGGACTGCGGACTACGAGACGAGGGAGAGCGTACACAGTGGGCAAGGCAGTTGAGAGGGCAGATTGAGCCAGGGCCCGGGGCCAGAAATCAACTCGTTAAAGAAGAAACTACATGGGCTAGTTCGCTAGCCAATTGTATAATGGCCATGCCATACAGTCCTTTATCATACGTTCAATTCTCATTAAACTAAATGCGTCATATACATTACTTTCACCATTTTATAATAAATTGTTGCGGAGAACTTACTCCTGGGTGACACGGGTAAAAGTGTACTGCTTGGAGTGACCAATGACGGGCTTGATAACACCCTGGGCCTCGAGGTCGCGGAGAGCGACACGGGCAAGAGAGCCACCGAGCTTAAGACGGTCAACCAGAACAGAGACGGAAACCATCTTGTAGGTGGCAGCCTCCTTAAAGACACGGTCGTACAGAGGCTGGTCGAGAATGACGTGGTGCTGGGCCTTGTCCTTGACCTTTCCCTTGGACCACTTCTTCTTGGACTTCTTTCCACCAGACATGGCGGCGGCGGCCTTAGCGGCCTTGGACTGCTGAACCTTTGGTGGCATTTTGGGCTGCTTGTTGGAGAGTAGGTTTGGATGGTGGTGATGGAGTATATTGGTGGGAGTTGGTTAGGGTTCTTGTGACTTGGGAGGGTAGGGTTGGTGTGCACGGTGCGTGTGTACGTGGGAGGTCACAGCCGCGTGTGGGAAGATGACGTGGGCGGCCGATGGGTGGGGCTGGCCCCGTGGACATTACTAAATCAAGGCTAGACCCAGTCAAGGCTACAGCTGCTCAGGATGATCAATATCTATACAGGCTGATAGGCCATCTTCTTTGTGCCGCTCTGCTCTTTCTCTTTTCGCTAGTGCCACTTCGAGACCGTCCACCACGCCCAGTCTGCGGCCCAGCGTCTCTCCCAGAGCGCAGTAGCGTAGTAGCCAAGAACCACAAACACCCAGTGGCCCAGGGACTGGGCGACCCAGTGAGCAAGGAGTCCGGTGACCCAGTAGCCAGGCCCTGGATTAGGTGTCTCAGTAGCCCAGTAAGTGTTCTCCCAGCAATCCAAGTGCACCGAGCATTTCTGTTTGGTTGACCACAATTGATGCATTGACTGCCGGAGACATTTGGTCCGTAGAGTACTTAAAATGGCCATTGTTCTCCCCACCCTCATCCTCTTGCCCCATTCCTCCACCATCCTCATTTCCCACCCCCATTTGCAAACCCCATTTACAAATCCCACTCCAAACCCCATTCCCAATCTCTCCACTCCCCTCCAATTTCCACTACCCTCAGTAGAAAACTCCCCAAATATCCCTGCGAAAACCCCTTCTCTAAAAACAAGCAGTCTTTCCACGACTCTTACCACCTCCCACCGCAAACCCACTGGCCACATTCTTTCCCACTGACCCCTCCCACTAACAGTTGAAAAGTCCCAAAAATTGTCTCACCAGCTTGTTGACATTCAGACTTGCACCCATTGTTGACACATGACTGCGAAACGGACGAGCAAGTTCCAGCTAACGGACCGCGCCGAAGAGCGTCCGGAAGAGCCAGTGGAAGTCCCCACAATGCTCACACCCGAGCTGCTCGCGCAGACCGGACGGAAACTGGCCAAACCCAAGTCGCGACTCAATCTCAACCAGTCGTCTTCTGCTGCCCCAGCTGCCAACCCGTTCGCCAAGGCCAATTCGTTTGCCTCGCTCGGTTCCTCGTTTGCTGCCAAAGCCCCCGATCAGGGTCCGCCCTCCAAGGCCTTGCAATTCCAGGCCCTTAATGAAAAACTCATTGAAAGCTTGCAAGATGCGATTCACAAGAACCCGGCTGCAAATCTCTCCAAGGCTGCTTCCAAGTACCTCCAGTATGCGACCGAAATTGACAGCAGCAAGCCCGAGGAAAATGGTGTTCCTGCGGCACCTGTTGCCAACCAAACTTCTGCCCCGGTCTTTAGCATCAGTTCCACGACTCCTGGCTCGGACTCATCGTCTGCTAACGCAGCTGTTGCTGCTGCTAAGCCATTCTCGTTTGGTTCCTCGGCGCCAGCTACGAGTGCCAAGCCCTTTTCCTTTGGTTCCTCGGCCCCGGCCCCCGCTTCGGCTGCTCCACCAAAAGAGGCCGCGGCAGCTGTTGAAATTTCTTCCGATTCCGACTCTGAGGATGAACTCATTCCTGTCAAGGGCCCGAAATTCGTCCTCAAAGAGCCTCCCACAACAAACGATTCTCCATTTAAATTTGCATCCGGTCCCACTCCGGCCACCACCATCGACAGCTCAAAGCCTGTCTTTAAATTCAACCCCACAACGACAGCTAAGCCTGCCTTCAAGTTTGCCTCAGATGACAAGTTGCCGGGCGCAAAGGAGGAAAAGCCCGAGGAGCCCAAAGAAGCCCCCAAGCCGGCATTTTCGTTTGGATCAGTGACCGAGGACAAGAAGGCTGCGCCTGCTTTGTCGTTCGGTGGTGCTGCTACGAAGGAGTCTCCCAAGGAGACGACCGGCGCTGCCCCAGCTTTTTCGTTTGGAGCAGCTGCCACGAAAGATACTAAAGAGGCTGCTCCCTCAGCCTTCTCGTTTGGTGCGGCTGCCACAAAAGATACTAAGGAGGCTGCTCCCTCAACCTTCTCATTTGGTGCAGCAAACAATAATGAGACTAAAAGTGCTGCTCCATCGTTCTCTTTTGGAGGATCAACCGCCAAGGAGACTAAAGACGCAGCACCCGCGTTCTCGTTTGGCGCAGCGCCCAAAAACACTACAGAAGCTACAACTCCTGCGCTCTCATTTGGGTCTACTGAGGCCAAGGATACCAAAGATACTTCACCTGCCTTTTCCTTTTCGTCGAGTGCGCCAGCCTCAGACTCGACCGGTGCCAAGCTCAATTTCGGGGAGAAGGCGACCGACAATTCTGCCTCTGAGGCACCAAAATTCACCTTCAACAGTGGTGCAGCACCGAAATTTACATTCAACGGGGCACCTAAGGATGACAAACCTGCAGGTGACAAGCCCGCATTTACTTTCGGCGCATCCTCTACTGCAGCTCCGGCATTCACTTTTGGTGGAGCACCCAACAATACCACCTCAACCGACAAATCTGAAACTGCTCCCAAGCTCTTTTCCTTTGGCGGCGATACTGCCAAGAAGAGCGATGCACCATTCACATTTGGCCCCCCTGCGTCCGAAGCTGCCGCGCCGCTTCAGTTTGGTGGCTCAACGAAGGATGCGACATGGAAGCCAGGCCAGTCCATCAGCTTTGCCAAGCCAGCAGGCGAAACTGCCACATCTGGAGAGAATGCAGGTGGAGAGGAGGGTGATGCTGCGGCACCAGAGCCCCAGATCAGCCTGTCAGACAAGGGTCCAGGTGAAGAGGAGGAGACGTGTCGATATGAGGCCAGAGCTAAGGTGTTTGAGATTGTGGACGGCAAGTATGAAGCCCAGGGCCTGGGGATTTTAAGATTGTTGCAACACGACACCACTTCGAAGAGTCGTTTGTTGGTCCGCGTAGAGGGATCTGGTAATGTTTTGCTAAATGTGCGATTGATGGACAAGGCGACATATGCGCTGGAGGGTAAAGGCATGGTGAAGGTGCCTGAGTTTACCGAGAGCGGCGTCAAGGCATATTTGGTGAAGGTGAAGGATGGAGAGACGTTGAAAAGCAAGCTGGACGAGCTGAAGTGAGCTGCATAGGATTTTGTATATCAATAGTAGACTGCTATCTGGGCGGAAGGTCAGTGCCAAAGATTGCGTGGGGCGTTGCCCCACCCCGATCTCGGCAGAAAAAGCGGCCATCGCCAATCACGCCTCGACAACCAATGGCAGCCGAAACAAAGCCCCCTTGGGAGTGCCCGTAGGATACAAGGCATGCGGCTACCTGGGCAAGAAATGAAGACCACTGCCCGAGCTACGGCCACCCTGTTATTCCTAGTGCGCTCTTTTCCCCAGATTTTCCCCCCCACTCCCGCCCCTGTCATTCTCGGCTTAGTCTGATCGACGTGCGCCTGCAGGCCAATGGTCAGGCGCACTGGGAGTCTCGAGAAACGCGGGGCAGGCCAACACCCAATCAGGACCCCAAAGTTGCGATCGGTTACAAACTCGTCAGACGAGATCCATTTTCCCTTTCTCCGCACTTTTGCTTTCCCTCTCCTCAACAGCTCTTTCCCTCCTCACGACCACTTGCCTTTGCCACAAGCACTTTCCTTTTCCCTCAGCACTTTTCTCTGCTCTCTCACCCCATCGCCTCCAGGCTCCGCCCGCTCCCGCTTTCCAGTGGGTCAGTTGGTTGCCCACCAGTCTCCCCCGCTTAATTATCGTCCACTCGGGCTGGGAAAAAAAATTGAGTGACTGAAAAATCAGCGATTTCGGCGCACATAATCTGCAGTGACTGATTTAACTGCAGCTGGCCACTCCACACTCTGCTTCCTAACACAAACACACAAACTCCTGGCTGCCCACGATGCTTAGAAACACCGTGCAAAGAGCAGCATCGGGCTGTGCGCGAACCGCACGCACCGCCCCGGCCCCTGCGCTAAAACGCACCCTCGCCTCTACGGCCGTCCTCCACAAGTCGTCGCCGCGCCCACAGCCGGCCCCAGCCTTCAACGTCGACCCCAAGGGCCCAGCCAACGTCTCCAAGCCCCGGGATTCGCCGCTTAAGCCCTTCTCCGCCGCCATGGACGACTCCTTCATTGGCCTCTCTGGTGGCCAGATTTTCCACGAAATGATGCTCAGGCACAATGTCGACACTGTCTTTGGCTACTCCGGCGGTGCCATCCTACCGGTGTTTGACGGCATCTACAACTCGCCGCACTTCAAGTTCATCATGCCTAGACACGAGCAGGGCGCAGGCCACATGGCTGAGGGCTACGCGCGTGCCACGGGCAAACCCGGTGTGGTGATTGTCACCTCGGGCCCTGGCGCCACCAACGTCGTCACTGCCATGCAGGATGCCCTGTCAGACGGCACTCCCATGGTGGTCTTCACTGGCCAGGTGCCCACCACCGCCATTGGCACGGACGCCTTCCAGGAAGCCGACGTTGTCGGCATCACCCGCTCGTGCACCAAGTGGAACGTCATGGTCAAGAACCTCGGCGAGCTCCCCCGTCGCATCAACGAGGCTTTTGAGATTGCTTCGTCGGGCAGACCCGGCCCGGTTTTGGTTGATCTGCCTAAGGACGTGACGGCTTCCATTCTGCGTGAGCCCATCCCGACCGACTCGACGCTCCCCTCGCGCTCCCTCGCCAACCTGGCAGCCTCTGCGGCCGCCTCCACCCTTCAGGAGGGCGCTATCGAACGTGCTGCCGAGCTCCTCAACAATGCCAAATTCCCCATTATTTATGCTGGCAACGGCCTCGTTTCCACCGAAGGCGGCCCAGCCCTCCTCAAGGAGCTGGCCGACAAGGCCCAGGTCCCTGTCACGACGACCCTTCATGCTCTGGGCTCGTTTGACAACGCTGATCCTAAGGCCCTGCACATGGTTGGTATGCACGGTTCGGCCTACGCCAACCGTGCCATCCAGAAGGCTGATCTCATCATTGCGCTCGGCGCTCGCTTTGACGAGCGTGTGACTGGCGCTGTCGCGAAGTTTGCCCCGGCTGCCCGCCAGGCCGCTCTGGAAAAGCGTGGCGGCATTGTCCACTTTGAGATTCTGCCCAAAAACATCAACAAGGTCGTCGAGGCCACCGAGGCCATTGAAGGCGACGTTGCTGTTAACCTTGCCAAGTTTTTGCCATATGTCAAGCCCGTGTCTGAGCGCCCAGAGTGGCTTGGCCAGATCGCCAAGTGGAAGGCCGAATTCCCCTTCTCCTATGAGGCTGACCACCCCGACGAGCCCATCCGTCCCCAGTCTGTTATCAAGGTTCTTTCTGAGGTCTGCGAGGCTGAGCGTGAGAAGGTCATCATTACCACCGGTGTCGGTCAGCATCAGATGTGGGCGGCCCAATTCTTTGATTTCAAGTACCCGCGCACCATGATCACTTCGGGTGGCCTCGGTACCATGGGCTACGGTCTGCCAGCTGCCATTGGCGCCAAGGTTGCCAAGCCCGACCATATTGTCATTGACATTGACGGTGATGCCTCCTTTAACATGACCATGATGGAGCTTGGAACCGCTGCCCAGTACAACATTGGCGTCAAGGTTATTGTGCTGAATAACGAGGAGCAGGGTATGGTGACTCAGTGGCAGTCGCTTTTCTACGAGGGTAGATATGCGCATACCCACCACAAGAACCCGGACTTTATGAAGCTCGCCGATGCTTGTGGTGTCAGTGGAATTCGCATCTCCAAGCTCGAGGAGCTAAAGCCCAAGCTTGAGGAGATGCTCAAAATCGACGGCCCGGTGCTTGTTGAGGTCGTTGTCGACCAGAAGGTGCCGGTGCTGCCAATGGTGCCGTCTGGTAAGCCTCTTGATGAGTGTCTCGTCTACAACGAGGGCGTTGAGGAGGAGCGCCGCAGACTCAAGGCTGAGGTTGCCAAGCGTGCTGCCCAGAGAGGCCTTGATGGAAAGGACCTGTAAGCATTAAGTATTAGTAAAAGTATTGTTATTTATGACTCAGTGCGCCGATACCCAGTCTTTCGTCACCCATTGTATCTGCTCACGCAGCTGTGACGGTCTTGTTTCCCGCTTTATTGCCGTTGGAGGCCATACTGGTTCCAGGACATGTGCCGGCTCAAAATTGCACCATATACCTGGCCCTAAGAAGCTCCTTTCTTAGTTTTGAGTCCATTACTCCTTCCCGGTTCTTGTGACATGTCACATTTCAGATCAACACATCATTTAATTATCCCATATTTCATAGCATTACACTTACTACATATTATTTTTCCACACCAACACCAACCATCTTTCCCTCATTTCGTAAACCTGGCCATAGAAACACGCCTGCTTCTTGATGTTTGGGGGCGTGAAACGGTCCAATTCTTTTTCCAGTGGATCTGGCGGTGGGTCCACTGGCCCATCGCAGCCTTCAGCCCCGTCTTTTGGCGGCTTTGGCAGTAACAAAGCGCCTTCCTTTGGCACAACTGGCAGCTCAGGAAACCAAACAGGCGCTCTTTTCGGCAGCCAACCGGCTGGCCAAACTGGCGGACTTTTTGGTGCAAACAATAGTGCTCAGAATCAATCGTCGGGATTTGGCAACAATCAGTCGCAAGCAGCGACCCCCAGCACTCTATTTGGCGGGGCCTCGGCCTCCACATCGAACCAGCAAGGCTCTTCCTTTGGAACCGGAGCTCAAGGCAACACTGGTGGTCTTTTTGGTGGCAACCCACAGCCCTCTGGGGGTTTTCTTGGAAACAATCAAAATAGCTCTGGATCTGGCGGCTTGTTTGGTAACACCAATTCCAGCGCTTCGAGTGGTTTTGGAAACAACCAGGCTAACCAAACGAGCGGTGGATTTGGTCAGAATAATCAGACTGGTGGATTGTTTGGTGGCCAACAGGCCAACAATTCTGCTGGCGGTCTTTTTGGAAACAAGCCAGCAGCAGCACCCGCCAGCTCCGGCGGCCTTTTTGGCAACAATCAGAATAGCTCTGGGGGCCTTTTTGGCAGCAATCAAAATAATACCTCTTCTGGAGGTCTCTTTGGTGGTAACCAGCCAGGCCAACAACAGCAGCAAGATAATAGCAACAGTCTGTTTGGGAAGTACAGCTGGGCTAACCAGCCTGCTCAGCCGTCTTCTGGACAATCACTTGCTGGAGGAGCATCTTTCTCTAACCCAGCCCCTTCTTCTGGTGGTCTCTTCTCTCAGGGCCCTTCTGGTATCAATAACCTCTCCAACAGTACTCTTGCCGGCGGTCAAGCTGGTGCAGTCCCTCAACAGTCGGTTTCCAACTTTTCCTATTCTCTCAACACAAGCTTGGGGTCTTCGACTGCCGTCACAAATCCTAATCTGGGTGCGCTTGTTCAGCCTCGCTCTGTGTCGCATAATCACAACCGTTCATTCTCCTACAAGGCTAATATTATGAACCGCCTTTCGTCATCCAACACCAGAAATGCCAATCATCCTTATCTGCGCTCATCCTCTCAAGATTCGAGAAGGCCCGCTGTCTCTTCTCTGGTTGGAGACAACCAGATTCCAAAATTTATCACCTCAAACAGACAAATTCTTGAGAGCAGCAGAGCCTCGCAGCTTCGAAAACTTGTCATCTATCAAAAACCAAACAAGGATGAGCTTGTGCAAAAGCTCACGGGTATCAACCCCAATGACGAAAACTTTGGCGATAACAGCATTCTTGGACACACCTCTTACTACCCAGCAAATATGACGCGCAAGAAACTGTCTGCTAAGCCTATTGATGAAGGTGTGAGCCTATCCGCGTTGGGTACTAGTATTCTCAATAAGAGCTTGCTAAACAATTCCCCATCACCAGCTTCTCTAGAAGCTGCATCCGCCGGCTACTGGATGAAACCATCCCTTGAAGAGCTTTCTCAACTTACCAAAAAGCAACTCAGATATGTTGCCAACTTCGAAGTTGGCCGCACTGGCCGTGGCAAAATTTGTTTTATTGACACTGTTGACCTCTCCAGCCTATATGGCCAGCTTGATAAGATATGCGGTGGGCTAGTTACCTTCAGCGACGATGAACCACCACAATGCTGGGTGTATCCCGACTCGATGCGCAAAGCGAGCCGTGGCACAGAACTCAACGTTCCAGCGATTATTGAGCTTCTGGCCAAGGTCCCGGGTGAGCCAACACCGGCAAGAATAGCTAAATTCACGAGCAAGCTCAAAAAGGCAATCGATAGCAAAGATGGTGGTCAATTTATTTCCTACGACCCCACCAGTCAAGTTTGGAAGTTTGCTGTTGATCATTTTAGCTATTGGGGCCTTGATGACATGGATTTGAGTAGTGACGAGGAAGAGCCAGTAGAGGCACCACCGCTAGATCCATCAGGACCAGTGACACCCATAGCAGCAGAACCCACAGGGGTCGATGTCAGCATGCAGGACGAACACATTTCTGTCTCAGATAATGAGAGTAATGTTCTCGCTGGGCTGGATGATGTTTCCAGGGTGGAGAACCCTTTTTTAGGCCATGATGCCGAACCTGAGACGTTGAAGGAAGACAGTACTGGTCTTGGATCGGTTATTGTGCAAGATTCTCCCGAGTATTCAAGTCCAGAAGAGCCCTCAGTTAATGGTGAGCTCGTCATTAGTGAACCAGTAGTTCGTCCCACTACCTGGGAAGAACAGCTCAAAGAGTCTGCTGGTTGGGGCTCTGTGCTCTCAAGTGCTGGCAGTATGAAGGGGTCAAATGACGGTAAGCTTTCTCTAGAAAATCTTTCGGGAATGCTCTATGGTGGAGGCAACTCCAGGCTTTTTGAGTCCGATATTGGCAAGTACTTTGAGGCTGCTGAAAAACTCAGGCTTCCGTCTGCCAGTAAGCACTGGGAGCTTGGCAAATTTGACGGTGTCTCAAATCACATTCTTGTTAAAGACTATGTTTCTGACACTGGAGTCAAACTCAGCAGCATCCCCTTGGCTGTTAAGCCTCATTTCAGGTCAGATTTGGAGGTCGTGCGCTCTGAATGGAAAGCTCGTGGTGGTTTTGAGAGAAGCCTGCCTCTTATTGGTGCTTCGAAAGATTCCAGTTTCAGGCTTCTTGACCGATCATATGGCTCTTCATACTCATTGGTATCTATTCTTTTCGATATTCCCGAGTTTCCTGTCCAGCCGGGCCTTTCCCAAGACACCACTAGTCAGCTTGAGGAAAGATGGCGCAGATCGAGACTGATTCAGCATTTCCAGGAGACTGTCGCTGATAATTTCACTACACCAACCGATGAATTAGAAAAACTTATCCTCACCAGAGACATTGATGGTGCTACGCAGTATTTGCTGAATGAAAAAATGCCACATCTTGCATCAGTGGTTTCGTTGTTGGTATCCAACAACCTGACCATTATTCAAAGTGCTCGAGACCAGGTTAGTGAGTGGCAGCGTGCTGGTGACCCAATTCCTGAGCTTGTCCTCCGTATTTTCAAACTTGCTGGAGGAGATTGTCAAGCGTTTGAAAGACCAGGATGGCCTTGGCACTATAGGTTTGCGCTGCGCCTGTTTTATGGTACCACTGTCCACAATACTCTCAAAGAAGTTGTTGAGCTGTTTGTTCGTGGATGTGCTCCTGTGACAGATTTTAGCTTCAAGATTCTGGCCTTCTACGCCGACCTAATTCCTGTGAGTGATGTGCTTATTGATGACGGCAATGATTATAGTGTTCCATGGAATCTTTGTAACATTTTTTCCAACACTTTGGGCAAGCCATTGGGCAATGGAGGTAGCGAACTACTTGATCGGTTTTCTTTACAGTTTGGCTATGAACTTGATGGGTGCGGACAGTGGCACGATGCTATCTTTGTTTTGCTTCACATTGTGGATAATACTGTGGCGGCAAAGGCACTTCAAAGAGTTTTTGCCAACAACATTGAGAAGCTGAGTGGGAGCAAGGATGTGCTGATTTCACGATATCACATTCCCTCGTCATTTATTGACGAATGCCTCGCCGACTATGCCTTTTACCGCCAGGATTACTGGAGAGCATGCCGCTATTACATTGATGCTGGGTTGGAAACTCGTGCCCATGAGGTGCTTCTTTGCTTCATTGCTCCCGTGGCTGTCATTGAGGGAGATGCTGCTAGCCTTGCTGAGCTATTATCAGATTTCAAGCATCCAGCGTCCCTCGTTGACTGGTCTTTTGGTGGTGGTTTGTATGCCGACTACATTTCAATCGTGACTAGCTCTGGTGACGATGAAAAGAAGTTTGATAAGAACTTTTGGGATGGATTTGCCAAAGCACTTGAAAAAGTGGAGGTACGAAACGAAAACATTCGAATTGCCGTCAGTGTCATGTCTGAAGTGTTGGGCCAGTCTCTATCTTCGGGCCGTCTGCAGGAGCTGACTCTGGGTCAGAATGGCTTCCTCAAACACAGCATTGACTATTCGGCTCGCTATCTCAAGAGGGAGCTTTTGTCGTAGATTTGAAGGATGTGTATATTATTTAATGCATGCTTTTAAGCGTTCTTTGGCCATTGACCAACTAGAAATACTCAGCAATTAGTGGGACAGAACCACCAAATAAATTTCAAGCATCACAAATTCCAATTTTAGTCACATGACCTCTCTCCGATGGAGTCAATAATTGAGCTGCTAAGAGGCGAGATCCGCGATCCTGAAGGTGTGCTGAATTTAGTTCGACAATGCGATGAAAGAAAGATTCTTTCACCCAACTCCCTCCAGCTATTTACTCTTTTGGTAGACAAAATTGCGGACTCGTTTGACATCGTCTATTTGTGCGACTGTTTGCCAGCGATTTCCGTGCTTGTGGGCCAGATAAATCTGCTTGCAAGAGCCCTAGAAAACATAGGGCCTGTCGATGCTCGCAAGTACCGGGGGAAAATCAGATCTATTCACGATCTGCTATGCAGAACCCTGTCTGGATCGGGAAATCTCCTGGAAAGGCTCTGGGCGGAGAGCGTAACCGGTCCATTGAGAACAGAAATAGCAAGCTTCTTTACTGGGTCAAAAATTCACAGTGCTTTGGCTCTTTCCGAATCGCTGCTAGAGCTGGAAGCCTTTGACTACAGAGCGTGGCTGGGTTTGCAAGTGGTTTCATGTCTCAGGCTAACAGACTCGTCGGCCCTTGTCGGAACATCCATCGGCACTTGCGGGGCAGAGATCTTTATCTCTGTTTCTAATATTGATTACTTTGCTGCGTCTTTGCAACAACTTCGCGACTCGAAACGCAGAAATATCATTCTCCGCTACGTTATGCCTGCGTTTGCAGCTAAAACAGATCACTTTACGGTTGGAATTGTAGCTTCAGCCTTATCAAAATTTGGTTTTGACTCAGTCATGACAGATTATGCTGAAAAGTCTACATTAGAGCTAAGGCGAGCAGTTGTTTTGACTGTTGCGTCGCTGGGGCTGGCAGATGAAGTCTTCTCCTCTCTACTGACTAGGTGGTCCGATAATATTGTTATCAAACATTTACAAAGCATTCAACAGCAGGGTCTGACTGAGATGTTGTTGCTTTTTTTGTCACATGTATCACCTCCATGCCTGTCCTCTATCGCGAGATCGAGCTCCTATCTAAACTGCATATCTTCTCGACTTTCTGCTACGTCTGAGTTGACCAGAACGACTGCCATAGTTTTTGCTCAAGCATTAAGCGCAAAGGTTGACAAGTCAAAACCTCTGAATTTTGATATTCCACTTGATGATGACCACTGGCCACAGGTTGTTGATACTTTTGACCAACCCATTGTATTTGATGACCTGAAGTATGGAAAGCTGTTCCCAGCTGTGTCAGCTTCATCGACGCTGCAAGAATTTACTTCCTTACCTGAGCCAATTGCGCTGAAGCTCAATGAAGAACCAGAGGTTCTTTCTGAATCTCTACTTGTCGGCAAGTCTACCAAGTCATCATTATTATTTATTAACCCTACAGAGGAAGATCAACAACAGGAGCCTATAGTTATCAGCGGTTCTAGTAAGTCTTTGAAGCCTCTTATTGCTGAGGTTTCATCCGATCAAATCACGGAAAAATCAGGCCCGTTGATCATGGAGGTTGATTCAGGCGTCAGGAAATCAGAGTTCATTCCGTACGAATTTCCTTCGGATGATGAGGAAGATGAAGAGGACGATCCTTCACTCATTGATCGAAAGGCTGTGAAACGCGTGCCTGTCTTTGTGAGAGAACTTGTTGCATACTTGAGAGATGATGACGATCATAATAAGCAAAGGCTAGCACTAGAAACAGCACCAGCCTTGCTCAAACAAAAGGCCGAGTATGGTAAAGAGGTTTCAACTTATGCACAGGACTTGGCAAAGCTGCTGTGTGGTTTACAAGATAAGTTCCATCTGGACAATTTCGAAGAGATGAGAGTTAAGTCCTTGGAAGCTCTATGTGTCGCTGAACCTGATACGTTGACATTTGTGTGCCGTGTGTTCAACTCTGGCGACTACTCTTTACAGCAGCGATTGTCTCTACTAGCTGTTGTGAATTTGACTTGCCAGGAACTGTCTGGAGTTGAAATCAAAGAGGTGCATGTGGGTAAGAAACTCCCTGCTCAGATTGAGGGAGCTTTTATTGACTCGGTATCTCAGGATGTGGAGCCAAATTTGTTAGCAGATGTCAGGGAAAATGCTCGGGATGTTATTATTGGGGGACCAAGAGTCGTTCGAGTATCAAAGAGGCTCGAAAAGAAACCTGAACTCACTCGAGTTAATCTGTTGGCAAAGATTGCGGCCAAAAAGGTTTTCTGGCCACTTATCGCTCAATGGGATGGCATCAATCGCGTACCGGGAGTTTACAACGACATATTGCGCGCTCAGTTTGTGCGAACGTTAGGCATCGTGCTGCATTACGCTGCTCCCTCTGCAAAGGAGATTCCTGACATGTCGCGGGATATTGTGGATCTTGTGATTGAACAAAGGACAACAATGGATCCTACGTTTCTTAACGGTCTTTTGTTCTCGCTGGCAGTGGTGCTTGAGGTATGCAGTGATGAATTCCTGGCTCAGGGACTGGGCCGACAGCTGATTGAGCTGCAGGGCTGGTTAGGCCAGAGATGGGAAACGATTCCCGAGGAAAAGGTAAGAGCAATGGCTGCTGGAGTTCTGCTTAAGCTGAACGAAATATTGTCCAGATATGAACGACGGTTAATGGACCAAATGATGGGTCTTGGTTTGGACTAGATTGTAAAGCAGATTATCTGATTAGATTATAACTTGTATATAACAGTCATAGCAACGATGATTGATATGAAGAGAGTAACAAGAACTGGGATGAGAAGAATCAAGAAACAAATAAAATAGAACGTTCAATATAAAAGTACACACTACGCCAATGACCGACTAGATTCACTAGTGTTCTGAGGCTATCCAGCTACCGCGGGGCTCGTCAGCCAATGAAAGCTCGGCCAAAGGAGACATTACTCGTCAAGCTGCATTATTGCTGAAGCTTGGCATATTCCTCGGGGGTGTAAGATTTCTGACTGAAAGCATGAATCACGCTAATTTCTTCTGCCAAAGCTTTGTTAACAAGGCGATGTCTGGCAAGCTTGTTCTTGCCCTCAAACTGGGGACTAACAATGAGCACTTCATAAGCCTGGCCGCAGCCGCCAGAGCGATCATCAATAGCAACATGGGTAGGCTCCAGAAGAGCAGTGATCTTGGCTCGCAAAGACTCCTCAGACACTGACATATTTTGGATGTGGCTAAGAATTACGTCCGATAGCTTTTTTCGGCTGCTTATGTCATAGTTGGAATTAAATCATCATGTCGAGAAGAGCTGTGCAGACAATTACCAGAGCAGGTGAGTCAACTGGGGACCCAATGAGGACTCACTGGAGACACTGACTAACACAGTTACCAAGCTGTACCCCAAGGAGCTGGCGGATTCGTCGTGGGATAATACTGGCCTGCTTCTTGAGGCCCCCACAGAGGAAGTTGTGGAGAATGAGCAGCAGAAAGTTCTTCTGGCTATTGACCTGACCACTACAGTGGCCCAGGAAGCCATCGACATGCGTGCCTCGATGGTTCTGGCTTACCATCCAATCATCTTTCGCGGCCTCAAGTCCATAACAACTAGCAACACTCAGCAGCGCAGCTTGCTGAGGCTTGCGGCTGCAGGCATTTCTGTGTACTGTCCGCACACTGCTGTCGATGCTGCGGTCGGTGGTGTCAATGACTGGCTGGCCGACGGTGTCTCTGGTGGACCGCAGCACGAGGTCAGCCGTTCTGCCGTTGAGAAGGTTGAAGTTGCTGGTCACGAGGGAGCTGGAATGGGCCGTATCGTCGAGCTCAGCCAAGCAGTGAGTATCCAGGAGCTGATTTCTCGTATCAAGAAACATTTGCAACTTGATCATGTGCAGCTGGCGCTGGCACCAGCTCACAAGGACAAGGAAATCAAAACTGTTGCCATTTGTGCTGGCTCGGGAGGCTCTGTACTTCGTGGAGTAAAGGCAGATGTATATTTCACTGGCGAGATGGGCCATCATGAAGCGCTTGCTTTGGTCGAAACAGGTATCAGCGCCGTCGTCTGCGGACACTCAAACACGGAGCGTGGCTTTCTAGTCCGTCTCAAGCAGCAGCTCGCGGCAGAGTTCGCTGCTGTGTCTGAGAAGGTGGAGATTGAAATCTCCAAGACTGATCACGACCCTTTGTTGACTGTGTAGCTCAAATAATCGGACAGCAATTGTTCTAGATTAGCTACGTATAAATATCAATCCTCAGGAGCAAAATCAGTCACATCGCGTAGCGCGCGGAGCAAGTCGGTGAATTGCTGCCGAGGAAGAGTGGACTTGAAGCTGGATTGGTTTTCGAGCCAGGCAAGGAGTTGCTCCAGCTCATCCTTGCTGCCAATACGGAAAATGTGTCTCATTGCGTTCGCACCAACATACTCTTCCTTCGGAGGCGGAGTACTAGTTTCCTCGTCTACTTCAGCCGCCTCTTCTTCAGGTTCACCTTCGTCAGTCGGCTCTGCCGTAGGGCTCTGGTTGTTTGCAGATGTGAAACCGTTGGTAGTGGTGTTGGCGGAAGTGAATCCATTATTGGCAGAGGTAAAGCCATTGCCATTGGCTGCTGAGAAGCTGTTGGCAGCAGAGAAACCATTGGCTGGAGAGAAACCATTGGCGGTAGAAAATCCATTGGCCGCGGAGAATCCATTTGAAATTGCATGATTCTTTAGATCCGCGTCATTTTGATCGGAGTCATTTTGATCGGAGTCATTTTGATCGGAGTCATTTTGATCCGAATCATTTTTATTAGACTCATCTTCCTCATCTTCCTCTTCTTTGACACGCAACTCATCATTTTGCTCAGGTTCCTCAGTCTCTAGTCTGTCGTCATCATGCTCATCCTTATCATCGATGTCTGGAGTATCCTGAACAATTCTTGAGCGCTTCTTCGGACTGATCCGTTGTGACTGTCTCTTCTCACGTGGTTCTGATTCATCGACATCCTGTCCAGATGGATGGCTCAGACCAGAACCCATCTCAACCACAATCCAGGATCCCCATGGGCAAGTTTCACGCGTGCGCTTTTGGAAGTTCCAGTAGGTGTTACCTAGATAATCTACTCCAAGAGGAGCTGTGCGAGGATTGTTTTTAACAGTATGCAATCGGAGTCGTGTCTCTACGCGGTCGACACGGGCGAGATATGCGTCGTGAGCCGCATCATGAATGACGCGCCACTCGTGCATGGTTTTGCGAGTGTATTTGGATCGTAGAGTCGATATCTGCTGAGCTTGAGCAACCCAATTGGCCTTGAGGGTCTTGAGCTCTTCGTTAGCTTCGGTTATCATTTGGCGCGTAACATCAAAGGAGTCCTGCAGCGTGTTTCGGATGGTTTCGGTGTTGAGCGCAAGTTCGATAAGGTTCAGAATGAGATTGACGCGTGAGAGCTCAATCTCGGAGGTGGGTTCGGTTTCATCGTCTTCTGCACCTTCAACAACGTCCATGTCGTGAGCTGCGAGATACTGATGGACATAGGTCCAAATCTCGAGATCGTCGGAGCGAGTCCGGTCAAAGTCAAGAGAGATTCTGTAAGCGTCTTCGGCAGTAGTGTCGCGATTGATTAGTTTCATGAGAGTTTGTATGGCGCTCTTGTAGTAGAGCATGTTCCACTCGACGGTGGGCTCGTTCATTAGGTTATAGTAGCGCACAGGCAGCTTGACCAGTTTGTCGAAGCGAAAAAAAAATTCGCGAATCTGCAGCTTTTTCCAAAATATTTCCTCCGAGAATTGAGATTTGATTTGCTCAAAGTACGGTGGGTCGACTTCAATACGCTTTTGCGGGAGGGGTAACGTGACAATGAATGGCGGCAGTTTCTTCACGCGAGGTTTCTTAGCGGGAGTTGGCTCATCAGAAGTGTCCAGTTGCTGTTGCTTCTTTGAGGTCCTCTTTTTTTTAGGTGCCGGGGAGCCTGTGGAATCTGGTGTTTCAGCAGCCAATTTGACCTTCACCTTTGGAGTTTTGGGTGTTTTTGGCGTTTTGGGGGTCTTTTGGCCATCGGCCGCAGTTTCCGACTTGCGCTTTCGCTTCTGGGATGGCGATACCGGCGGTTTTCGCACGTACATTTCGCGGTCACGGCGAGCTAGAAAGCGGATAGCGAATGGCGGCGGGAGCGAATCGGGTAGTGCGCCTTCGAGCGTGTGGGGCATGAAAGGGAGCTTTTTCTCCTGCAAAAATGCCACGTTCTCCTCAAAGTAAAGGAGAGCGTGAACGAACCGGAACTCGTAAATCTGCCACTCTTTGAAAGTCTTCCACTGGCTGTCGGTGAAGACGAGGGGCTGACCCTCGGCCAGGTCGCATTGCTCCAGACAGTCTGTATCCCAGCCTGCCTTGAGATGCAGAAGGTCGTAGTAGGTGCGGATCTGGTCCTTTCGGAGGCCAAGATAAACTGTCTGCGACGAGGCGGACGATGTGGCTGTTGGCGGGAGCCATGTGGAATCGTAGGTGACAATGCCATGGAATCGCTCAAGGTCGTATATGGAGACCTGGATCTTGCGGGTGGCATGGGGCCGTTCGCGGTCCGAGACCGAGTACCAGTATGCGAGAACGACGCCGAGGAAGCGCCAGAGCGGTTTTGCCAGCCAGTAAATGGTCTGGAACGGGGGCCAGCGGGCATATGGGGTGTCGTTTGTTGGGTTGAGACGATGACAGTCCTCGTCAGACAGCGGGGAGCGAAGGAGCATGGCAATGTTTCGGGGGAGATGCATGCGAATGTATTCGAGCTGCAGAGCGTCGAACGGACCGTCTTTTACCAGTCTTGTCCATTCGGCAATGATTTGCTGGCGGGACTCCAGCAAATAGGTTTTCCAGTCGTCGTCGAGCACTGTTGTTTCCTTGACACAGGGCTGGAGCAAGTCGCGAAAGAAGGACAGCGAGAAGGCGCGAAGCACGCCGAGCTCAACGCCCATGAGGTCGTGGCGGAGCTCAACCTGGCCGGGCTGGGGTTTGGCCTGGGCCCGGAGCAGTGTACCGAGGTACTCTGCCGTGTTTGGTGGCGTCGTCATGCTGCAGGGGTCGCGGAGGGCAAGAGGGCGAAATGCAATTCTTTGTGAAATTTGTTTGGCATGCAGGGTGGTTTGGCGGGAGGAAATTGATTTGGGGAATGCAGCGTGGGGAATGTTGGGAAGCGGGAAGCGGCTGGCGGGGGTCGTTTGCGGGGCGGGGGGAATTTGAGGTGTGAGAAGCGTCCGTTTTTGGAGCAAAATTTGGGTCCTGCCAAGGGTTCTGGTGGATTTCACAAGCGGTTGCTGAAGGTGCAAGGGCCACGCGTATTTTGCAACTCACGCGGATTGCAAGGTACCGACAAACAAGTGGGGAGGAGGAGGAAGAAAGAGGGAGTTGGGGCTGAGAAAAGAGATTACTCAGCAGAACGGGGTGCTGCCCGATCCGCCAGGAGGGGCAATAGCGAGCAGTAGATACTCACTTTGTGTCCGAGCACGCGTTTGAATATGCGGGTTTTGGTGCTGGTGGGGCAGCGCCCCAGTTGGTGGAGGGCATCTGGAGGCGGCGATCGTCGCCGATTTGGGCGGTGCAGCGAGACGCACAAGACTTGAGGGCCTCTAGAAGTGACATGAAAGGCCAGTGGGCAGGTGTGAGACGCAGAAAAGGCGCGTATGGACCGAAAACAAACTAAATTTCACGGCAGCGAAGTGCCTTCCAGCCGTCCGCTTTAACCCAGAAACAGGTTCTGTGGTGTAATGGTTATCACGTCTCGTTCACACCGAGGAGGCTCCGAGTTCGATCCTCGGCAGAATCACTATTTTTCTTTTTTTCCTGAGACCAATTCCGTGCATGTTCGTTAGCCAGGGCGCCAGCACTACCAGCGCCCGTCGACCGACACCGGAAAGCTAGCACCCTGGACCGGTGTCGGAGAAACGGCCAGAAATTGATTGTCCTGAACTTTCAAGACTGGCGACAGCTGTCGCACGTACCAGAGACCCCCCCCTGCCTGCTCCGGAGCCGCCGGCTGCTGGCCTGTCAAAATCGGCCGGGCCGATCGGCAGCGCGGGGCAGCGCCCCAGCTCCCAGCCGGCAGCTGTCACTTGGAGAGCAGGATAAAAAAAGAAGCAACGCGTTTCCGCCCGTAGCAGCTCGCTGGCAGACTAAGGAGGTGCTGAGACTGGCCAATACCTTTGCTTCACACCATTTCCCAGTCAATCCTCGCCCAGCTGCCTGCGCCCCGGGTTTAATTGCCGACATGGACCTGGCGTCACCCACCACCACAGCCACGTCCCTCATCACGAAAAAGGCCCAGCTTCTCTCCTCTCCTCCCCCTCTACACCTCACGTTTGGACGCAATTTGCGGGCTTTTTAGCGAGCCCCTGGCCAATTTGAACCGCTGCACAAGACATTGCACGACCTGGCAAGCGCCCAGCCAATGCCTGCGGGCGAAAGCTAAAGAAAAATGGGACAGCTTGGTGATTTGGAGAATGAGGCCGTCCTCGGGGCTGGCACAGCGAGCCCCGGCAGCAGCGGTGGGGCGACCCCGCTGCAATCACCCGTCGGTGAAATAAATGACCTGTCGCAGCCGGCTGAGCAGCCAGGCGATGTGGCCCACGCCGCCAACGTGGCGGATGCTGTCGAGGCTGTCGAATCAGCGGCGGTCAAATCAGACGATGCCACCGCCACATCCTCCTCCTACCCTGCGGTCTCCGGAGGAAACGCTCTGCTGCTCCGCTTTATGGACTCGCCGCTCTTCACTCTCTACATTGCCGTCAACTACCTCACACGGTATGCCGACAATATCGGCATTTCCTTTGCCGTGTGCCGGAAAATCGCGGCCTTTCCGTTCGCTGACATTGAGTTTTTTCTGCCACAGCTCGTGCAGATCCACGTGACGGTCGAAACCGAGGCCATGGCGCTCGAAGACCTGCTCGTCGACCTCTGCGCGCGCAGCGCCCACTACACTCTTTTGATCTTTTGGCAGCTGCAGGCCCACCTGACCGACCTCTCCATGGACCCGGACTCGTACGGCTTCCACGTCTGCCGAAGACTCTACAATAAACTACAGTACATGCTGTTCAACGTTGGAGATCCTCCAGACCAAAAAATCCGTGATAATGTCTTCCCGGCACTCATTCTTGCAGGCTCCATTGCCGGAGCCTTTATGCTGCCGCAGAGCGTGTCGCAAGTTAAGCCACTTGTTGTGTCCCAGGGACGCAAAAAGCGCTACTCCATCTTCCACATTGCCAAGCGCATCGGCGAGGAGAAGAAAAACCTACTAGACAAGGTCATGAACCGCAGCGAGAGCGAGTCTGACGACGAAACTCCAGGCTCTACAAAGGTTAATGGCCATCACGATACACTGAGGTCTGCCAAGATCCGTGCGCAACACGCTCACCGCGCCGTTTTGCAGGCCGAAAACCACGGGAATAATGCTGCCCTGGGCGCTTGGGATGCTCCCCTAGATCTGAGTGAGGCTGATGCCTCGCGTCCTTCCTCTCGTCAGTCTTCTCGAACGTCTCTTCGTGTTCGCGTCGACTCTTCGGGCAGTGTCGGAAGTGGGGGCGGGTCGCGGAGTCCCGCCTCCGGCTCCCGTTTGGCTCCTCCACAGACCCCACGCCCTGGTGCTCGTTCCCCGTCACCAATTGATAACCTCACACATGCTCAGAAAGTTGCAAAGCTGCGCTCATACTACTTCAACTGCGAAACGCAGTTTGTCGACGCCTTGCACGGCATCTCCTCTCGCCTGCTTTCCGTTCCAAAACAGGCCCGTTTGTCGGCCCTCAAAGCCGAAATCGCACTACTCAACAAAGACCTTCCGGCCAACATTGACCTCCCCTTGCTCATCCCGTCGCCGAACGGCAAGCTTAATCAGATTGTGCGCATTGCTCCAGCGGAATCCGCTGTTCTCAACTCCGCAGAGAAGGTACCGTTTTTGCTTCTCATTGAGTACCTTGAAGACGAGGTGGACTTTGATCCGAACTCCAAGCGCAACCAGGAGCTGTTACGCACTTGTGACGAAAAAAAATACATGTTCGATATGCACTACTTGTTGAAACGACGCAACGAGAGCAAGCAGGGAGGTGGTGCCAACTCCAATGACTACTCGATGAATGGCACTCCTTCTGAGCCTGTAGACACCCTGGACTATGCCGACGACGCCGAGTCTGGCGACATTGGCGAACTAAATGTACTTCAGCTCACAGATAATCGCCGCGAAATATCCAAGAGGACAGTCCTGGCCAATACTGTTTCTTCTCTGCATTTGATGGATCAAAAGCCGTCTTCGCCGCGTGCCTCGGACCTGTCATTTTCTTCTTCCTACAAGGTGGCAGAGCCGGTGGTTGACGTTAATCAAGTTACAGATCTGGCCACCCACATGCGTACTGCTGCTATCATGCTCAATCAGCTGGATGTGGCTGGTGCGTCCAAGAAGACTCGCGATGAAGTTGCCGCTATACGGGCGAGAATCATTGCTAACATGCAGGCGATGGAACAGCACACTGTTTTTTCATCTTCCGATGTTTTCAATGGCGAGGCTGGAGAGCGCCGGCTTGAAAATGACATCAAAGTTGGCGGTCTCAACTCAGAAGACCCGTCCGCGGCCAATCTCGGAGAGGAGTGGAGTGCTCGTAAGGAGCGAATTCGCCGCTCTTCTCCTTATGGACACAAGCGCAATTGGAATTTGTTTTCTGTGATTGCCAAGACTGGCTCGGATCTTCGACAGGAAGCGTTTGCTTGCCAGCTGATTGAGGCCATGTCTGGCATCTGGGAGGCGGCCGAGGTGGGTGTGTGGGTCAAAAAGATGAGGATTCTTATCACCAATGAAAACTCGGGCCTGGTGGAAACAATCACCAATGGTTTGAGCATTCACTCCATCAAGAAGGCGTTAACGACCAAATCGGTAGCATCAGGCGAGAACCCGAAGGGCAACATTGTATCGCTAGTGGCACATTTTGAGACGTGCTTTGGCGAGGTTGGCAGCGAAGCGCGCAACAAGGCCGTGGACAATTTCGTGCGCTCGCTGGCGGCGTACTCGCTGATTTGCTATCTGCTGCAAATCAAGGACCGCCACAATGGCAATATCTTGCTGGATAATGAGGGCCACGTTGCGCATATTGATTTTGGCTTTATGCTGAGCAATTCACCGGGCTCGGTGGGCTTTGAGGCAGCGCCCTTCAAGTTCACACAGGAATATGTTGACTTGATGGGCGGCCAGGAGAGCGAGGCGTTTACACTGTTCAAGACACTGTTCACCGAGGCGTTCAAGGCTGTGCGCAAGGAGCATGACCGCATTGTGTCGCTGGTGCAGATGATGGCCAAGGATTCAAACCAGCCGTGTTTCCAGAACGACCAGGTTGCAGACCTTTTGCGACAGCGGTTTGTGCTGCACCTGAGTGATCACGAGGTTGATGCTTATGTGGAGAAGGAGCTGATTGGCAAGAGCACCGGATCGATCTACACGCGGTTGTACGATCAGTTCCAGCTGCTGACGCAAGGCATCTATTCGTGAGCGGATGGTATAAAAAGCATATTTAATGAATGTTGTATGAAGAAGAGATGTGGTGGGCTGGCCAGACTGCCTGGAAGGTTCGAGGGGCAGGGGAAGTGGCTGCCGAGCGGCTAAGGAGAGTAGCACCGATGGGATTGACAACGGCCCTCAATCTAAACTGCTCAATTTCAGCAGCCCCAGTTTTGACAGCTCAATTTCAGCAGCCCCAATTTTGCCTGTCCACCCAGCCAGCGGCCGATCACTTCCCAAAGCAACCGGCCTGCACAATCGCATCACAGCCTCGCATCACAGCCCCGTGTGGCCATGCCCAGCCCGGATATCGTGGCTGAGATCCCCACTTCCCAGCCCCAGACTCCCCTCATCCAAACCTCCACTTGCGAATCGTCTGTTACCCAGAGCCAATTGACGACATGCCTGGCGACAGCGTCCCCTTTCAAGTGAAGGCTCTCTTCCCGTTTGAGTCCGAGCACGAAGATGACTTGAACTTCCACCCCGGCGATGTTATCACCGTCACAGCCGTGGAGGACGACCAATGGTATTCCGGCCAGCTTGCCGGCCGCAGCGGAATGTTTCCCAGGAATTTTGTGGAGAAGGTGGCGCCAGCGGCAGCTGCGCCGCCGGTCGCAGTTCCCCAAGTCCCAGCGGCTGCCCCAGCGGCTGCCCCAGCGGCCTCAAGCCCTCCGGCTCCGGCTCCAGCCGCCGCCTCGCCCCCCGCAAAAGCCTCCACAGGCAACTTTGCTAGCTGGCGCAACTCCTATGTTCCGCCGTCCCTCAACTCGACAAGCTCGGCTCAGGCCCGGAGCCAAAAGCAGGCGCCCCCCACAGCCCCCATTGTGCACAGCGACGATCCGGAGCCCGCGGACGAGGGCCCCAAAATGTCTCTCAAGGAGCGCATCAAGCTGCTCCAGGAACAGCAGAAGCAGGAGCAGGAGCGGGCTGAGGCAGCAATGGCCCGCAAGGCCCGAAAGTCTGTCACCGGAGAGTCCCAGAGGTCGCTGAAACGCACCAGCACCGGCGGATCTCTGCAGCAGGATGCTACTGGCGGCTCTACCATCTCCCGCGTCAAGACATCCGAGTCAATCGTTTCTGCTGGTCAACCCGACGAGGCAGCTGAGCCTCTGCAAGAGGAAGACCGGGAGCAAGACGACGATGTTCCCTTAGCTACTAGCCCGGTTGCCAAGCTTGGTTTGGCGGGCGGCATTCCCATGATGGGGCAGCCGCTGCCTGCACAGACAGCGGACGATGAGCAGGAAGACCAGCAAGAGGGACAAGAAGGGGAGAAGGAGGAGGAGGAGGAGGAGGATGAGGAAGACGAAGAGGACCACAAAGCCGCACTGCGTGCCAGAATGGCCAAGATCTCAACAGCTGGTGGCATGGGTGGCATGTTTGGCATGCCAGTGCCCCTTGGCATGGCATTTGGCTCGACTCCGACGAAGAAGAAGGCGAAGGCGCCGGAGCCGGAGCCAGAGCCAGAGACAGAGGCAGAGCCAGAGGTTGAACAAGAGACTGAGGCCAAGCAGCCAGAGGCGTCAGAAACTGACGATTTGGAGACTGGCGAAAGAACCCCAGAGACTCCGCAGAGAACCCCACTATCCCCGGTACAGGCACCCCGCCCTCCGCAGAGAGCCCCAATGTCCCCAGCTCAACCACCCCGTCCTCCGCATTCTGCCCCCACGTCTGCCCCTTCGCTCCCGCCAAAATCCTCAGGTGCTCCTGTTACTCCGCCAATCCCTGCCATGGCGGCTCTTGATCTACAGGCCGCCCCGACCACACCGAGCAGACAAGCGGGCATGGCACAGCATGAAGAATCCGATGCCGATATTGAAACAACCGAACCAGAGACAACCCGTATCGACATGCGTTCTGATGGGGTCACAGAGTCTGAGGATCCCGAAAATGCTTACCTCGAGGTTGACAGTGAAGCGGCTCCACGTAACACCGATGAATTTGCCGATACCCAAACCATTAGAAACTTTGGTGAAGTTATTGACAGCAATATGCAGCGCAATTCACATATTGACGAGGAAGTGGAAGACGAGTTTGGTGATGACGAAATGACCGAGCCTGATGACAAACTTAAACGCACGTCTCTGCATCAGAGAAAGCATTCTTCTGACTCACCAAAGTCGCCAGCTGTTCCAGCACAGCGCCCTCCCATTCCTGCAGGATCGCCGGGGAGTCCCAAAGCTATCAGTAGAGCATCAACTCTGCCCGAAAGTTTCACTGCTACACCACCGCCGCGTACCAGTGTCGGACTTAACCGCAGCAGCACTGTGAGAGAGTTCAGTGCTAGCTCTCTGGCCTCACCACCGCCAATCCCGAGGGTTCCTCCTGTACCCATTCCATCGTCGCAGGCCCCTCCTCTCCCTCCACAGATCCCGATATCTCCTTCCCACGCGCAGTCAGTACCTGCCCAGAGTCCACCAGCCGCTCGCCATGTTCCAGAAAAGCATGCTCCTCCACCTCCGCCACCAACAGCACCTGCGCCACCAGCAGCACCAATTCCTCATGCCGCTCCGCCTCCACCTCCGCCCGCAGCACCTCAAGCACCGCCTTCGTGGTCGCCCCCCGTACCTGCCTATGAACCGGCCTATAGCACGCCACCGCTCCCGCCTATCTCCAGCTCGTTCACATCCCCTCCCCCAAGCGCAAGTTTGAGGAGATCGCTGTCTCAGAACCGACGTAGTTCGAGCGATGTGTACCGAGGTGGAAACAGATCATCTCTGGATGATTCCAGATATCTTGCCAAGTACATTACTACGGACACTCGAGACACTTGGTATGAGGAAAAGAGTGCTCTCCCACAGGCAGTGAGCGAGCTCGCTGGCGAGGTTGTTGCTGAGAGGCAAGATTTTGTTGTCAAGAGGAGATCAGGACTCACGGTGAGCGTATGTGATGTCTACTTACTTTTTAAGGACTACTCGCAACTGGTGATCACCGCCACTCTTGCTGGAGACGAGCCACCATCTATCACACAACAAATCGTGCCTCCTCCACGCCCCTCCAAAGAGAAACTTGTGCAGGAGTCTGCGAAGTTTGGAGCACAGATTTTGAAGCAGGCTTTTGACCAAAGTGCCAAGGTCATTGTAAGCCGGCTGACGGGGGCCGTGCCACTCGTTGGTCGAGAGGAGGTCTGTGGATACGCCATCTACAGAAACTTTGCCAACTCGTCTGTGCAGCAAGAGGAAGAGCTGAGACCGGGAGACATTGTGGTATTTGATCAAGCCAAGTTCCAGGGTCACAAGGGATCATTGCACCAAAAGTACTCAGTGGAGCTGGGTACTGACGGAGCGCACACGGCAGTTGTGACGGAGTGGGATGGTTCTAAGCGCAAGATTCGGGTAGCGGAACCGAGCAAGAAGAAGACGACCGAAAGCTACAAACTGGGCGACCTTACCACTGGTGAAGTCACTATTTACCGAGTGGTAGGACGTGAATTCATTGGATGGTAGAGTGTATATTAACGACAATCATCAATAAGACTATAGCTGAATAAATACAAACTACGCAAGGAGCAATTTGGTATTTGAAAGATCACAAACCATGCTTGAAGAAGCCGTCCTGATCTTTCAGTGTCGATTGCAAAACGCTGAGGTCGGTTATAAACGGCAGCGGCGCCGTCGGCTATTGGGGACACGATCGGTCGTGAACGTGAACACCCAGCCTTGTCAGAACGAGCATGTGAACGTGCCGGGGGCGCTGAGCCAAGAAAATCGCGATATAACCAGCCCAACACGGGGATAAGAATTGACCAATAATAATTGTTTCCTGCGTCCTACTGTACCTTCCCGGTCTAAGCTCGAATTGAGCACGTTCAGGTCTGGGGCCAGGCGTGTATCATGCGCGCGGCGCAAATACAGATACGACCATAGCGAGAGGCGCCAGTGATCCCCCCCATTACTGGGACTAGCGAAGGGTTTTTTTATCGGCAATCGGGACCGAGCCAGCAGAGCTGGAGAGGAGTGGCCAGGCAGACTGAGTGGAGCTAGGACTCTTCTACACTTGTTTAAAAAATGCCAGGTGGCATCCCCGCACGCCAGCGCCTACCGCCCCCTCGACACTAGAGTGAACGTGATTTCACACGTTCCTCCCCCTAGCTGCACGATTCGAAAAAACAGGGCCCGAAAACGACACATCGATTTTCACGTGCAGTTCCCCGTCTGCACCCAACGGCATGCTTTTTTGCGTCATTTGCAAAAAATTTGGGAACAGTCGGCCGCTCCCAAAACATATAAAAAGAGTCGAGGCTCCCTGGCCTGCCGGTGTTGAAACTTGTTTGTACACATCCCTTTCCTTAAAAAAAAATGACCGCTGCCAAGGAAACCTTCCTCTTCACTTCCGAGTCTGTCGGTGAGGGCCACCCCGATAAGATCTGTGACCAGGTCTCTGATGCCATTCTCGATGCCTGCCTCAAGGAGGACCCTCTCTCCAAGGTTGCCTGCGAGACTGCCTCCAAGACCGGTATGATTATGGTTTTTGGTGAAATTACCACCCGCGCCAAGCTCGACTACCAAAAAATTATCCGTGACACCATCAAGCACATTGGTTACGACCACTCCGACAAGGGCTTTGACTACAAGACCTGTAACGTGCTTGTTGCCATTGAGCAGCAGTCGCCCGATATCGCTCAGGGTCTCCACTACGAGAAGGCTCTTGAGGATTTGGGTGCCGGTGACCAGGGTATCATGTTTGGCTACGCCACCGACGAGACTCCCGAGCTTCTGCCTCTGACTGTTGTGCTCTCCCACAAGCTTAACGCTGCTCTGGCCAGCGCCAGACGCTCTGGTGAGCTGCCTTGGTTGCGTCCCGACACCAAGACCCAGGTTACTGTTGAGTACCAGAAGGAGGGCGGCGCTGTTGTGCCCCTCCGTGTCGACACTGTCGTCATCTCGACCCAGCACGCTGACGAGATCTCTACCGAGGATCTGCGTTCTGAGATTCTCGACAAGATTGTCAAGAAGGTTATTTCTCCTGAGCTTCTTGACGAGAAGACCAAGTACCACATCCAGCCCTCTGGCCGTTTCGTCATTGGTGGTCCCCAGGGTGATGCTGGTCTCACTGGTAGAAAGATCATTGTCGACACGTACGGTGGCTGGGGTGCCCATGGTGGTGGTGCCTTCTCCGGTAAGGACTTTTCTAAGGTCGACCGTTCTGCCGCTTACGCTGCCCGTTGGGTCGCCAAGTCGCTTGTGCATGCTGGTCTCGCCAAGCGTGCCCTTGTCCAGTGCTCTTACGCCATTGGTGTTGCCGAGCCCCTCTCCATCTTCGTTGACACCTACGGAACCTCCAAGCACACCTCCGAGGAGCTTGTCAAGATCATCCGCGACAACTTTGACCTGCGTCCTGGTGTGATTGTGAAGGACCTTGACCTGGCCCGCCCCATCTACTTCAAGACTGCCTCCTACGGCCACTTCACCAACCAGGAGAACTCTTGGGAGAAGCCGCGTGCGCTCAAGTACTAAGTCACTTTTGTGTATATAAAGAGCTATACCGATGCTCGATTATTTATTTCTAACGTTCAACCCGTTAGAATTTCGACAATATTGTCTTCAACGACTGCATTAATAATCTACATCTAGTAATAGACAGAATGGGATTCCTGAGCACAGCAATGTGGGACAGCCGAGTGCCTTCTCACAGTGAAGACCTAGCAGAGATGCCAAGCAAAACCCTGCGTAACAAGTCATGGACTCTTCGTACCAAGTCATAGAACTCCCCCCGGGGTAAATTTTCCGGTACGGCTGTGCTGGCCAGAAATAGCACAACGGCGACTCAGCCGCGTTGATGAGGTCAACCCGGGCCAAAAAGTGACCTGTCAACTTTCCAAAATCAGCACAATGAACCCTCTATTGCTGCTGATTTTGCTTCTGACAGCCCTTGGCGCCTGCCAAGAGCTGCGATCTTTCCCACTGCTATTTTCAAACTACAAGGAGATTCCAGAGCTCCATTCCCGCATCGACGCTCTTCGTAAGCAGCGTGCTGGTGGCCTTACCTCAGCTGCCGAGGCTGCCGAGCTGCTGATGGAAATGGTCGATACATGCTCGTCCAATATGTATGTTATTGTCTCGCAGACAGGTCTCAAGGTGAGGGACTTCCAGCGCACCGAGTCTTTTGCTCACCTTCGCTCCTTTCTCAAGACCTCGGGAACCATTGGGTCGTTCCCTCGTATTGACGAGCCTGTATATCACCAGCAAATTGCCGAGTATATTTCGGCAACTTGTTCGGCAGAGATTATTATAGCCGACATTCGCAACGATCTGGAGCCGATCGAGCACTACGGTGACGAAAACCCGCGTGTCGTTGTGGTGACGCTGCCGGAGGCGGTGAACCCAGCTATGGCCGAAGCAAATGAGAAAATTCTCCACACCATTATGAAGCAGTCTCCTAGTCCCTTCATTTCACTCATTTACCTGTCTGAGGACGGCGAGCCTTTTGATCCAGAAGGAGCTGACCGGCTTGCTAAGAGAGACGACATTTTTGGTGATATCGTTAGGGCTAAACGAGACCCAGAGAACAGAAGGGACTGGGAGAAGCATCAAGCCAGGAAGGACGCCCCGTTAGATATCACAGAGCCTGTTAAGGTCCCTCCGCTTGCACAGGTGAAGCGCAATAAGGCTGTCAAGCCGAGAGCGAAGCCTACGGTAAACGCTGTAGACACAGTGTTTGTCTCCATCTTTGTGATTGTGCTGTGTGCTGTGCTGCTGCATGCTGCTGGCGCATTTCAATTTTTCAAGAAGCCTAAGCAACAGCCAGCTGAGAGAACGCGATAAAATGTTAGCCAAGAGCCAACGATATTTATTCCCATAGTTATAAAAGATATGCGCATCAGAATTGTGCTTATAGACAACCCAAAGTATGTATTCTCCTTCTTTTTTTTGGCAGATCTAGTGCGCTCAGACGACCTACACCTGGTTGAGCCTATGAGTGTTGAGAACAGTGTGCGTGTCGACCTTGTCCGCCTTGAGAGCAATGTTCTGAATGCGGACGTTCTGTGAATCGACCTCATCGCCAATGCTCTTTGCCATTCCCATGAGGCGACCTGCAGCACCGCTCAACTGATTGAGATTGTAGTCAATCTCATCTTCCTGAGCTTCATCTTCGGAGTCGGCATCCTCGCCCAGGAAACGGTTGTCTTTGCGGTCTGGACGAGAATATTTCTGGCGAAGCTGATCCCCTTCACTACGGTCCTTTAGGGTGTTCATCACACGCTGCTGCGAGTCGTACTGGACCTTGCGCCGGCCTTCACGTTCCATCTTTTCAATCTCATAGCGAGTCTTGATTTGACGTTCCTTCTCGGCAGCGCGGGCCTTGGAGCGTAGCGGGTTGGAGATGTGTGGCACAAAGATGGAGCCATTCAGATTTTTGAGCTCGCGAGCCTTCTCCTCGGCCACACGTTGGAGGTTGGCTGAGATCTCCAGGGATTCCTCAGTCTTGGCCAGAGTTTCGGCGTCATTTCCAAGAATTCCGATCGTGTTGCGACCAGAAGCCTCGGCCTCTTCTGCAGCGCGCAAAGCTCTCTGGGTAGAGTCGATGGTCTCGTTACGAACCTGTTTGGTCTCTCCACGCAGGGCCTGATACGCCTCTTCCTCGGGGTCGTAACCATCGTCAGCCTGCTCCTCTCCATGGAAGTCTGGCTGGGCCAACTCGTCATCCGAATCGTCGTCGTTGTTGAAGTGGTTACGCGAGTGATACGATGGGGGCGCAGTGCTAGAGCTGGCAGCAACATGGCTGCGGCTCACCGGCTGTGAGGCTCCTTTAAGAAGCTCAGATTTCAGGGCATCTACCTCCTTGTCTTCGACCTGTGTGTTTCTTGCGTAGGGATTTCTGCCGGAACTAGAAGAAGCAGCCGCAGCATACGGGTTGCCGCTAGAGCCTTGCTGCTGCTGGCCGTAAGGGTCCGAACGAGAAGAGGCGTACGGGTTTCCACTGGATCTGGGGGCCTCCGAGCCAGAAGAGGAGGACCCATATCCTTGGGAAGTGCCCGCGTAGGGATTTGAACTGGAGGACTTTGCAGGCGGAGGGGCTGTGTTTGCTCCGTAAGCGAGACTCGAGCCTGCGTTTGCATATGGATTACTGGAGTCCGAAGATGGACCAGTGGACGGCTTGTACACCTGGGCGTTGGCACGGGTAGATTCCAGCGCGTACTTGCCAAAGGCAGCAAACTTGCTGGGGCGGTCGTGGGGGTTGTCTATCCTGTAACCCTTTTCCTGAAGATAGGTGCGTCCATCTTCAGAGGACATGTCTTTGGGCTTTCTAAATAGTTTCTTCATTGTGAATGTGATGAGATGAGGGGTGAGATGTGCTGTCGAGTTCGGCTACTGATGGAGCCGGAATTAGTGGGGGTGGGGCAGGGTGGTTGGGCCAGTGGGATATCAGGGGTCTGGCTGGGCTGCTTGATAGGGGGGAATTTAAAGTGGCGGTGTTAATTAAATTAAAGGGAAGAAAACTTGGACAAAATTTGCAGGGTGTTCAAGTAGCTTTATATGGATGGGACGATGGAGGGATTTGCAGACCGTTTTTAGGAAGTGAAATGCCTGCAGTGGCAGGGCTAGCCGTAGTGGCGAAGTCTCGGGGCAGTGCCAGTGCGTGAGAAGAGCGTGACAGATTCTGGCCCAGACCGGAAGTCCAGGGCTGCGCGCCGCCTGGGGCAGTAATGCCAGTGCCTCTGTTGGGAGCATTGGTGGGTGCAGTGCAGTTTTGACAGCAGCTGGTTGGAGCGCATGGGACATGTGGGTGAGGGAAGGAGAGACTTGGCAGCAGGTCTGGCAAAGCCGAGAGATATGAATTTGAGAAGATTGAGAGCGGGACAAGAGACTTCCCTGAACTAAACTCGCTGTTTGATCCAGTTTCGTCCCCAGCAAGGCTCTTGCTTCAAAACGTGTTTGAAACCCCTCACTCCACCTCCCCCCCCCCCCCACCACCCGGTCCTTTTGGACCTCTAAAGCTACCCCATATTTCACCTCGGTACACTCAGTCCGACTCTTAACATCAACACTCTAATAGCAAAGATGAGCGACGAATCAGATCTCGATGATCTTCTGGACGAGTTTGCTAATGAGGTTCTGAACCTTCCGCCCGACGAGAAAAAGACAGACGCTGTAGAAACCCCCGCTAGCGACAAGGAAGCAGCAACGCCAGAACCGCCTGTTAAGTCACAGGCTAAGGCCGATCAGGAAACAAAGAAAGAGGTTACCAGCGATGTTCCCGAACTGGATGACGAATTTGCAAAGCAACTCCAGGCCTCTATGGAGGCAATGTTTCAAGGTGTCGACGACATGCCAATGAACCCAGAGGACATTGAGAAGCTACTCGCCGGACTCTCCAGTGACCTTTCGGGACCAGCAGGCTTGGGATCCACGGTACCGCAATCCTCTTCCAAAGCGCCTCCAGGCACAGTGGCCCCTGCTGATCTGAAAGACGCCATTTCCCAAACTATGGACCGCCTCAACGAGCAAAAGAACATGCCAGCTCCAGGAGCTGGCCCTGGGGATGCACCACTGGACGATGACTTGCTGGCAAATCTGCTAAAAGAGCTCCAGCTCGGTGGGGACTCTGGTGATCCTGATGATTTCATCCAACAGATGATCAAGGAGCTCACTGACAAGGAAATCATGTACGATGGCATGAAGGAGATGAAGGAAAAGCTGGATGAATGGCTCAAGGCGAATCCAGAAAGAGAGGATGTGTCGAAGGAAAATATGGGCCGCTATCTGGAACAGCAGAAACTGTTTATTTCCATTGTCGGCAAGTACGAGAGCCCAGACTACAAGGATAACGATCCAGCAACCAGGGAGTACCTATCGGATCTGCTCATGAAGATGCAGGGTCTTGGAGCACCTCCTCCAGAGATTGCTAGCGACAAACAATTGCAGAGCATGCTGGGAATGGGTGGTGTTGGTGGCGATGACGCCGCAGAGGCACCGGACTGTAATGTGCAGTGAACAAAGTATCAACAGCCCGTTGACATAATGTATAATTCTCCCCCGCGCTTCTCCCTTTTGTAAGTAAGTCCTTAACTTGGGTGGTCGCCTAGCTGCTTCCACGCACTGTGCGGGTTGCTGACATAATCTGAAATTTTTTTATCAGTGAAATATTCGGGAGCCTTTTTTGGCTCATCAGCACAACCCACAATGGCCGGAGGAATCAGGAAACGTAAAACCAATAAGCAGAAGGTCTACGTCAAGAAGAGACAGCACCGTGAAGATAAGACTAGGGTCCAGCAGCACGATCCCATCCTCCGTAAGTACTGGGATAAGTCCAAGACAATCTCGCAGAACTATGCCAAGATTGGTCTGCTCAGCAGAGCCACTCCCGAGAAGGAGGCTCTCCTCAAGCTGAGTAAGAAAACCTACGAGAGTAGCGATGAAGAGGATGGCAGCGAGGATGAGGAAGAAGAAGAGGAGCACCTGGGCGCCAACGAGGGTCGTATCATTCGCGACGAGGATGGTAACTTTGTGAGGGTCGAGTACGGCAGACCCGAGACCGAAGAGGAGCAGGAGGCTCGTCTGGCCGCCATCCGCAATAAAAAGCCCGAGAGCGAGGCTATTGCCGAGTTGGAAGCTGCTGCCGAGGAGCGACTGAATGCCAAGAGAGACACGCCCGGCCATGTGCCCGATGAGTTTGAAGTTGAGATGCTGGACAACCTGGTAGCTAAGTACGGAGACAACTACGAGCGCATGAAGTGGGACGTCAAGCTCAACTACCGCCAGTACACGCCAGCGAAGCTGGCGAAGCAGATCAAGCGTCTCAACACAGTGAGGGAGCGCGGCTGGTTGTAAGCGCAGTTTGTAATCTTTATATAGATACTTATTTATTGCATTGTGATTGAACTGTCTAAACAACACAGAACGCTCTGTAGGACACGCAGGTAGGAGAGGTTGTGGACACCTTGATTGGGGTGTTGGCGGCCACGAAAAAGACGCCGCCGTTGACAATATCGTACGAGGTTTCTCCAGAAGAGACAGTGCACTCACCCTCAGTGACAATGAAGATGGAAGGGCCGTCGACAGCGTCGTATGAGGCAGTGGAGGCGTTGATACGGGACTCGAGGACGGCAAACTCGGCAATCGGCGGGTCGTAGAGCGTGAAGGTGCAGTTCTCACCCGACGCACCCTTGTACGGCAGAGGCTTCATCTTCTGCTCAATGACAGGGGCATAAGAGTAGGTAAGCATGTCAACGAGAGTGTCGACGTCCTTGAACTTGGGCGTGAATCCAGCACGCACAACGTTGTCAGAAGCCGCCATGCACTCAATAATGTCACCGGAGATGTAGGCATGCGGGTCCTTAGCCTTGAGGAACATGGCCTCGCCGGGCTTGAGGGTGCAGTAGTTAAGCATGATGGCGCCGCAGAACAGGCCAATGTCGTGCGGGAACTGCTTGTTGAGGCGCACAACGAGGGCCGCAAGGTCGGCACCGCCGGCAGCGCCGCCGAAAGCGGCGCCCTCGCGCTCAGCACGGGCCACCAGGCGGTCAGCGGCATCAGCCACATGCTCCTGAGGCGTGTTCATGAGCGTGCCAAAGATGGCCCGCAGCGCCTCGCGGTTCTTGAGATCTTCCTCAGTGCCCTCGGTCACGTGCTCGTGGCCGGCGATGGTGGCCTTGAACTTTTGCGCTGCCGACGGACCGCCCACAAGCTCTTCAAACTCCGGGATGGAGTCGAGAAACTCGGCAATCTCCTCCAGCGGGCGGAACCCACAGAAGCCCTCAAACTCCGTCACCGCAATGGCCATCTCGGGCTTGTGGTTGGCGTCGGGGTAGTTCTTGGGGTCACGTGCGTGCAGCACGGCTCCCAGCTCCTTGGACGGGTGCGCCTGGATGGAGAGCGCTTTGCGGATGGAAAGCACCTTAAAGAGGTAGGGGAGCTCGCCGGCACCAAAGGTGGCGACAATCTTGTCGCCCAGCAGTGACTTGTCACCGGCAACAATGTCGCGCAGCGTTTCGCCAGTCTGGGCGTTCTTGGACGGCACAGAAGGGTGAGTGCCCATCCAGAGCTCAGCGTAGGGCTTGCTGTTGTCAATTTGCAGCTCCTTGGATGCGTTTTTGGCAAACTTGGCGACAGCCGACGTGTCGCCCAGCTTGCCCCAGTCGTAGGACTGGGCTCCACAGATGATGGGGAAGACCTTGGAAGACATGAGGTGCGTGGGAATGCTGCTACCTGTTACGCAGTGTCAAATATATATTCTTGTTACGTGTCTGGACGAATTTGGCAGGGGATGCGCACGTTTTGAGCGACAAGACGCGGACCTATAGTAGGAGGCCAAATTAGGGGAAGGTGGCCGGAACAAAAGGGCAGAAACGGAGTGTTGGGGGAGGTGAACGAGCTAATTTGGATACCGCGTTTGATTATAAGACTGTTTTCACTTTGGCCACAAGCCCAACGACTTGGAAGGCGCCCCTACTCATCGCAGGCTGTCTAGGCAAGTCAGCCGCCTTACAGCTAGGGCGGAAAAAAAAAAAAGTAGCGGATCAACAGCAGCAAAAAATTGCAACACCTATCGTTCTCGTCTGGTCTCCCACGACAATACTGATCTAGGCCGTAGCGCGCTTAAATAATTGGTTGATCGGACGGGAAACCTTGTGGCCACGCTCGTATGGTCGCAACTGAAAGCTTTTCTTTTTTACTGATCATATCGGTGACATGCAAAAAACGCTGCCTCGTCGCGACGGCAAATTGCTGTGCAATGCAATAGTTCAAGACAACCAACTTCAGCCGTGATGATCACTCCTTTTTTTTGACGCTTTTTGGTGCTTTTTGCATCCACGGACAAATTACCGGAAAAACTTTGTACGCATTTCATTAAAATCAATTCAAAATCTAGTCATGGTCACAGCTATTTCAGAGGCTCAATATTCCAAATACCTTCGGCATACTCGTCCACAGCTCTATCGGAACTGAAGAAACCCATGTTGGCGACGGCCGTAATACTCTTGGACACCCATGCATCTCTGTCCTTCCAGGCCTCGTCCACCTTGGCCTGGGCGCCCAGGTACGACTCGAAATCGTCATTGACGAGATACCAGTCACCATGGTAAATGGAGTCAAGAAGGGGCTTGAACACCTCAGGCTCACCAAACATACCAGATTCAATTGCATCAAACACCTTCTTGAGCTTGCCATTGATGTCAACCTTGCCAAAGCGGTTCTTGTGACGAAGGTCATCAACGGCCTCACTCAAGTGGCCAAACAAAAAGATGTTCTCCTCACCAATCTCGCGAGTGATTTCAATGTTGGCACCGTCCACGGTGCCAATAATGAGACCGCCATTGAGCACAAATTTCATGTTGGACGTTCCTGACGCCTCAGTACCGGCTGTCGAAATGTGCTCGGAAAGATCTGAAGCCGGGATGATAATTTCAGCCTTGGAGACGTTATAGTCAGCGACGTACACAACTTGCAAAACATTGTTGGTGTTCTCGTCATTGTTGACAACGCGACCAACCTCGTTGATGAGCTTGATAATGGTCTTGGCCATGTAGTAGCCAGGGGCGGACTTACCACCAAAAATGGAGACTCTCGGAACAACGCCATCAAGACTGTCCTTCTCCAGAAGCTCGAGGTACCGGTAAATGACACCAAAAATGTTGAGCTGCTGGCGCTTGTACTCGTGAATACGCTTCACCTGGACATCAAACAGGGCCTGAGTATTGACATCGACACCGCTCTGCTTGCGAATAAGTGTGGCGAGCTTTTCCTTGGCAGCTTGCTTGACGGCAGTCCACTTCTGCTGGTACTCCTTGTCGTGGGCAAACTTTTCAATGTCCTTGAGCATACCAAGATTCTTGAGGAAGCTGTAGCCACCGAGCTTCTCAGCAATGAGGGCTGAAAGAGCTGGGTTGGCCTGGTGCAGCCAACGGCGCGGAGTGATACCGTTTGTGACGTTTGTGAACTTATCTGGGCCGTAGATCTTGACGAAATCCTTGAAAATGGTGGTTTTGATGAGCTCAGAGTGCAGCTCAGCAACACCATTGACACGGTGCGAACCAATGATGGCGAGGTATGCCATGCGAATGTTCTTTGGGTTGGATTCCTCGACGATGGAGACCCGGGAGAGCAGCTCGCGGTCGCCGGGAAACTTTTTCTCAACCATCTGGAGGAAGAAGAGGTTGATGTCGTAAATGATTTGCAGATGTCTGGGCAAAAGATTCTCCATCATTTCGACCTGCCACTTCTCCAGAGCCTCTTGCATGACGGTGTGGTTGGTGTAGCCAAATGTGCGGGTGACAATGTCCCATGCCTCGTCCCATTGGAGACCCTCGCGGTCAATGAAGAGACGCTGGAGCTCGACCACGGCCAGGGTCGGGTGTGTGTCGTTGAGCTGGATGGCGACCTGGTCGGGGAACTCGCTCCAGGGACGGCGGGTCTTTTTGAAGCGGCGCAGAATGTCAGACAGGGAGGCTGCGACCCAGAAGTACTGCTGCTTGAGCCGCAGCTCCTTGCCGGACCAGAAGTTGTCGTTCGGGTAGAGCACGGCGGAAATGGTTTCGGCGCGCTGCTGGTCGGCGACCGAGGACTGGTAGTCGCCCTCGTTGAACTTGTTGAAGTCAAACTCGTTTGAGGGCTGGGCGGCCCAGAGACGGAGGGTGTTGACGTTCTCAGTGTCGTAGCCCGGGATGGGCATGTCGTGGGCGACGGCGCGGACAATCTCGCCGCCCTCCCAGAGGGCCTTCTTGGCGGAGTCGCCCTGGACGGAGCGGACGTGGCCGTAAAACATGACGTCGACCGAGATTTCGTAGCGCGGGATTTCCCAGGGGTTTTCGTACGTGAGCCAGTAGTCCGGCTGCTCGACCTGATAGCCGTCGACAATCTGCTGCTTGAAGATGCCGTACTGGTAGCGGATGCCGTAGCCCCAGGCCGGGTAGTTTGTGGTGGCCAGCGAGTCGACAAAACAGGCAGCCAGACGGCCGAGGCCGCCGTTGCCCAGCGCAGCGTCGTTCTCCTGCTCGAGAATGTCTTCGAGGCGGAAGCCAAAGTCGCCCAGGCCGGCCGCGGTCAGGTCCTTGATGTTGGCGTTGAGCAGCGCATTGTCCATAGAGCGGCCCATGAGAAACTCGAGCGACAGGTAGTAGATGCGCTTGGGGTCCTGGGAGGTCTGGCGCTGCTGCGACTTGTTCCAGCCAGCGACCATGCGGTTCTTGATGGAGACGGCGGCCGCCTGGTAGGCGGCGAGCTCGTCGCAGTTGAAGAGGGAGCGGCCGAGGGTGGTTTCCACGTTGCGGACAAACTCCGACTGGAAGCCGTCTTTGGACTCGAATTCTCCGACAGAGAACTTCTTCCACGTGTTGCGGCAGCTGAGCGGGATGGTGGCATCGAAGGCCTTGAGCTCGCGCGGGGTGACGCCCGAGAAGGAGCGCTGGTGGCGCTGCGGGGTGGGGTCCTGCGAGAAGGACGATCTGCGGGCCAGCGAATTGTAGGGAGCAGACATTGGGGAGGAGTGCGGGAGTCAGTGAGGCCTGGCAGGGTCTGTCTGTGGAGGCAGCACCGGTGGCTTTTATATTGCCTGGCGGCGCGGGGAGGGGGGCGGGGAGGTGGGGTGTGGGGTGGCAAGAGCGTTGGGGTGGAGGGGGGGGGTTTCGGGCGTGGGGGTGCTCGGGGGGGGCTGGGAGAGGGTGGCGGGTGGGGCTGTGCTGGGTGGGGCTGTGCTGGGGGAGAGGGTGGCTGGGGCAGTGG
>JAKTYB010000027.1:0-129475 GCA_030561725.1 Grinbergsozyma bentonensis | reverse complement strand
GGGGGGGGGGGGGGGGGGGGGGGGGGGGGGGGGGGGGGGGGGGGGGGGGGGGGGCAGTGCCCCAGGCTTTTTGAAGCTCAGACAGGGATCAAGGGAATCTCCGGGTTGCGCCAGCCAGGACGAAGGCAGCAGGGACCGATTGCCCAATGCATTTGCTGTGCAGTGCCGCTGCTTGCGTTATGAGTGCGTTTCAGCGCAGCTTCCAGGTGCGGGATCGGGCAGCCAATGAGATACTCAGATTGGCAGTGGCTCGCCGCAGCTGCCAAGTCCGGCAAAGCAGAATGAGTTGTAGAGAGCCCTAGGCTTTCCTGGGCCCGCCTCTCCAAGCAACCTCGGCTGACACGCGTTCTGCTGCAGGCAGGAACCTTCTAGACTGGTGGGGTGCGGCTGGCGTGGTCGCTGCCGGCGTCGCTCCTGGCGCCGCTGGTTGGTATATCGCGCAGGCAGGCAGGACTGGGCATGGCACGGCACTCTGCAGCCAAATTAAAGGCTCTGACTGGGCAACTAGCACGGAATAAGCTTTGGAATTTAGGTCAAAACATGCCTGAGAATTTTCTTCAGCACCTGGACTCTCCGTGCATCATCATTTCCGGCATCTGCCCGACCGCGCCGACGTTTCATATGCGCTCTCACACCCCTTGATTCACGCCCACACGTGTTTATGGGCCGCATTCCTAGCAAGGCGGGCGCTGCCGCGCCTGCAGACCCGGGAGGGGGGGCTCTCAGATGAGAGGCAGAGAGTAGAGAGAGTTGCGTACGTAAACCGGCCCCTTCATCCTGCCTGAACCCAAAACAAGTCTCTTGCCACAAGCACTGCCACTGCCAGCGGCCGCCACCTTCCCTCATTCACACAGTCGCCACCCCTATTTTATCATGTCGCATTAATTTTTCACACTATTACTTGGCCCTCTGTAACCGTCAGTTGCGGCCCACCCCTCCCACAAGCCCCGGCACAGCCGCTCATCCCCTAGCTCCACTTTGTTCCCAAACCGTCGCCGCAGTGCGCCCCTCCCCACCATCCTTGCCCCCTATATTGTGGTGCCAAATATATCCCCCCCTCCGCGCCCCCCTCCCAAACATATAAAACCTGGGGATCCCCCCGTGCTTGATCCCTCAGTCCACCACTTGGTCGCACATAAACACCAGCCTCCAGGTAAAACAACAAGGTTAATACCCCTTCCCTCCCAGAATTGCTAGTACAAAAGCTAGTGATCTTTCTCGAGTTGCCTCTAATGAGTCCCGCTTCGCCCGAATCAAAGCCTTCGCCACTCCCCTTGGGGGCTGCTGAGCACGTGCCATCTCCCAGAGACACTCCTGTAGCCTCTCCGAAACGCCAGGCTGGCTCTGGTCCCGATGATGGTGCTTCGGCTGCCTCGACAACCGACTCTCAGCAGTCGCTGCCACCGCGCAAGCGGGCTCGCACCGAAGACGAAAAGGAGCAGCGCCGCATGGAGCGCATTATGCGCAACCGCCAAGCTGCCCACGCGTCGCGTGAAAAGAAGCGCAAGCACGTGGAAGATCTCGAGGCGCAGGTCGCCGCGCTCAAACGTGATGTAAAGGCACGCGACGAGCAAACGGCCGCTCTCCGCGACCAGCAGCTCATGCTCCTTCAGCAAAACAATATGCTGATTGACAAGCTGCAGCTTGTGGCAGAGCAGATCCAGGCAGCCCACCGCGCGAACGACGTGTCGCAGGTGGACGTGCCCGACTTCAGGGAGTTTGTCGTGGCTCGCCACAAGAATGAGCTGGCCTCGGCGTCCATCGCTCCTGTGCAGATTGCCCCAGAGGATATGGACGCGGCTGACGATGATGACGACGACGACCAAGTCGATAATGAGAAGGATGCGTCTCCCAATGATAAGATTGAGGACGCGTCTTCTTCTGAGGAAGTTGCTGCCGACAGCAGAGCCAAGTCTCCCCTGTCGTCTGCACCCTCGCCCCCAAAAATCGCTGACGAGGCGGCTCTCGACGAGATGCCCTCTTTCAACTACGAGTCTCCGGACTCGGCCATGTTGACGTCAGTCGAAAACTCGCCAATTATTGGCGGAGACTTGCGTCTCACGTTGGACCATCAGTACTCACTGACGAGTATGCCATCCGTGTCGCTCTCTGAGCGCACCCCCATGGTTACAGGTTTCGGTATGTCGCATCACCCCGCAGTGGTGAACGACTCTGGCCCGCAGCGTCTGCCGAAGACCTCGACTCGTTGTCCGCAGCTGATTTTGACATCGGCTGCAGCGACTTCAGTTTGTTTGATGCCAACCAAGATCGCTTTGTCTTTGATGTGGAAACCCCACTCTTCAACGTCTATGGTGGAGAGTCTGGATAGAACTTCACCGCTGGCCAGCAAAATGGCGCGCCTCGGCTGCGACTCGCAAGGCTGCGGTGAAGTTGGTAGTCTAGGATTATTTATTGTAGAAATGAAGCAATTATTGGTTGATTTCAGCACAGCTCGCGATTACTTGCCCTGTGTAAACTTTAAAGTGAGCTGGATCGGACCGTGCGATCCGCTGTACACTGGCGACTGTCTAAATCCTCTCGGCTCAGCCGTTGCCGACCAGTTGAGACCGCCGTACTGGATCACGTCGCCGATCTTTTCAAACTGAGCTCCAGGCAGCGACTGACCACAAGTGAATATGCCGCCAACCACGTCGCATTTACCCTTGCTTGATGTAAGCGTATAGCCACCATACTGGGCCTCACCCAAAGTGTACGTAGCGCACTGCCCATTCACATACCAGTGGCCGTTACTAATGAGACAGCCCTCTTGGCCCTCCAGCGTCAAATAGCCCTTGTCGCCAGTTGGTGGGGAGGGTCTTTTTGGCGGGGTCGGTGTGCCCGGGGCTCTTCTGCCCTTCGGCACCCACTTGAAGCCGTCTCTGCAAGAGCTGCGTCTTGGTGAGTCCACCGGAACCAACCTGCCCGACGGCAGAGCTCCCTTAAGCTTGAAGGCGTACCAAATCTCATTGAGCGCTCCATGCGAGTCACAGCCCAAAAAAACATCCACACCGGCCTTATCGCTGAGCGCCTTCTCGACCGCCGCCACTTCGAGCGTAGTCGCAGAGGAGGGCTCAAAACCAGCCTCCTTCAACCACTGGTACGTTGGCAAATCGCGCCACATGTCAACAGCAGTCGTGAAGTAGTCGACAACATTCTGGTATTCCTCGGCATCTTCCGAGTAGCAGTCTGGCCACAGCGTGTGCAGGCAAGTGGCGTGCTTGTTGAATTCATGGGCCCAAAAGCTACCAAAATTGCCGTCCAGCGGAATCCACGACTTGTACATTTGAGCCAGCAGCTCTGTCTGATTGCGCTGCTCTAGAGCCCCGACAATATTGGACACCTGCATCCCAGAATTGCAAAACTGGTTGTAAGTTCCGTCGCACTTGTCAGGCCATAGTCCGTGAACAGTGAACTCATCAGGCTCACCGATTGCTGGCATGTAGTCCCAGAACTGGGTCAGCAGCACAAGGCCATTGGTTGCCTCGTAGCAGCATGAGTCTTTGGTGCCAATCTCGCACGAAAGCTTATCGGCGGGGCATGTTTCGTGGCCCGAGTCATCGAACACGGTCCCAAATGCGGGGTCAGCGCCGAGAACCTGCTGCTCTAGCTCAACTGCCACGCCTGACACGGTAGCGGCTGCTGCTAGACAAATTATCAGGTTCTTAATCATTATCTAGGGGGGTGTTTATTGGTTAGATTGTGTCCCTCGAGGCCTGCTTAGGCAACTCCTGTGCGTTGCCGTATTGGGATCGTTGGGTCCAATGCGCGGCGCGGCATCCCGCCTGCTCGCTGTGCGTAGAGGCCTGGGAGAGGGGGATGCGGGGTACAGTCAGAGAGAGCGGATAAGCGATGATACATGCCATTGACTGTCGAAGTCTAATAGTGAGTTTTCATTTCCTTCATTTCGTTCTCGTATAGTGGTTTGTGAGGGGTCCCTGCTTTTGCAAGCTACCTCGCCTAAACCCTTGCTCAGCATGCGCCTACCGCAGTTCAGCCTAACACATCGCGGCCAGGTGTCCCTAGCTCATCTCAGCACGAGCTGGGCTTTTCACAACTTCTCATTTAGTCTACCAATCTGGAGTCTTATTCCGAGTATCTCCCCATTCTACCCACAAACGCAGCTCATCCCTGTTTAACCACATTTGGCCTGCGGCTCGGGTACGAAGCTGCAGTTAGGTACGCAAATCTACTCAGGCGGGAGCTTTTCCCCCGCATGGGAATTTGACAGTTTGCTCACTATTCCTAACTGACCTAACTGTAGAGCATATGGAAAGCTTAAAAGTCAACTTTTCAGTCTGAAGCTCGATACTCATTACAGCCTGCTAGATCATTTGGCAATATTGTGAGCTAAGACCATCTGGTGGCGAGGCGCTTTGAATTACCTTAGAAATCGTTCTGAGCAAAAAATGGTGGCAAGTGACTATAGCATGAAACTATGAATTCTGCATGTTCTGACCCAACATTTGTATTAACTTCTACAGACTGATTAGAGTTTGCGGGGCAGGTATCAGCATTGTGGGGTGCAGTACAAGGACTATGTGCTCTGGCAAATTGAAAAGGAGCTTTGGATAGTGATCGAAGATGGCCGCTTCACTTGCTGCCTTTTTTCAAATCTGCACCGAAGCTCTTTCTATCCTCCAGAAAATCTCCGTTGCTTTGTCGAAGTTCTTTTAAATGACTGAAACTTGGTCTTTGTACTGAAATTAGTTTCCCCAACTTCTCTCATATACCAAAATCTCTCTTTCCCCGCCTCATCGGAACTTTTCGTCCCCACTTCTCGGAACCTGTCTCCCCTCACTCACAGTACGAAAAGGCGTGCGTTCCATTTGTCTGTTGATCATCCTGTTGCGGCAAATGCTGAGCAGCATATAAAGCATGCTTTGTTTCTCTAGGTTGCATTATCGCAGAAAAATGGCAAAGCAGGAAAACGAGTTTGTTGAGAACGTCTCTCCTCCTCCAGCAGAATCACCTACCATTTCTGACAGAGAGAAGGATGACTTCACAGTCCTTGAAGAGTCTATCACCTACACTAAAGAGGAGGAAAAGAAGTATTTGCAAAAAATGGACAGATACATCTGTTATTATCTTGCTCTTATTTACCTTTTTTCTTATCTTGATAGAGGTAATATCGGTAATGCCAACACCGCTGGCATGTCAAAAGACCTTGGTATGAGTGACAAACAATACCAGATGCTTCTTACTATGTTTTACATTTCATATGTCACTTTCGAGTGGATGACAATCTTTTGGAAACTTCTGAAGCCCAGAATCTATGTGCCAATCATCGTAATCGCCTGGGGTGTTATCTCTACTTGCTCTGCTGCCATCAACGATTTCTCTCATATGGCTGTTATTCGTTTTTTTATGGGTGTTTTTGAGGCAGGCTATGGTCCTGGCGTTCCTTTCTACCTTAGTTTCTTTTACAAGAGACGCGAACTGGCTTGGAGAACTGCCATTTTCATGAGCGCATCACCCATCGCGTCCTGCTTTTCAGGAGCTTTAGCCTACGGCATCACTGGATCAAATGTTGGCATGGAAGGCTGGAGACTCTTGTTTTTAGTTGAGGGACTTCCAACCATTCTCGTCGGTATAGGCGCATACTGGATGGTGCCTAATGGTCCTAATGAATGCCGATTTTTGAATGAAAGAGAAAAAGAAATTGCTACTGCGAGAGCTCTTCAGCAGCGTGGATCTGAGTCTGTCGGTCATAAGATCGACTGGAAAGAGGCATTCTCATCCTTTCTCGATGTCAAAAACTACCTTACTATGGGCATTTTTTTCTCTATCAATGTCTCGTTCTCTTCTTTGCCAGTTTTCCTACCTGCCATTGTCAAAGGCATGGGCTTTTCCAGTGTCAGAGCGCAGGGTCTCACTTCACCTCCATACCTGCTCACATTTTTCCTTGTCCTCTGGGCCGCGCATATTTCTGATAAGTATATGCAACGAGGCCTTATAATCATGATCTTTGCTTCGTTCGCTTCTGTTGGCTACCTGCTTTTGGCACTCTGCCATTCTACTCCTGTTCGATACTTTGCTGTGTTTCTCGCCTGCTGTGGAGTCTTTCCATGCATTGCCATCTTGCTTACCTGGGTTGGAAACATCCATGCGTCAGACTCTAAAAAGTCGTTTGGCTATGTCATGCTGCAGATTGCTGGACAGTGTGGTCCGATCCTTGGTACAAGATTGTTTCCTAAGCACCAAGGACCATACTACACACAAGGTATGTGGATCTGCTTTGGGTTTGCGTGCCTTATTGTAACCCTCGCCACCACTCTACGCTTCTATCTCATCTATTTGAACAAGAGACTCGAGGAGAAAGACGGAGGACGCCATATTGATCTCCGTGCAGTTGAAGATTTTCCGAGTATGGAGGATCCATCTTTCAGATACGTGTACTAATGAGTTACTGTATAGCACATTATGATGCTGAGATTCCACTTAGGTTAGGCCATCCGTCGGGATATTCTAGAAAGAGAAAGGCGGTTCTACAAATTTCCTCCCCCCTACAGTCTAGCATCAGGCAGATCTGGGCCTCCCTGAGTTTTCATATATTCATATGGGAATATCAACAATCGGCCGGAACGATAAAAGAGAAAGCGCATTGTGCACTTTATAGCTTGAAAGAGTACGCAGCAGTATAGTTGCTGATGCCAACTGTATTTGTGAGAAATGTACTAAAATAACTTGAGTTACTATTGCCTAAATTTTTTGCCTAGTTTGGGGCAGTCCATGGATCAGCGATGCCGTTAACTGCCGAAAGGATAGAAAGAATACACGACTGGGTGACATCCTCATTGATACCAACACCCCAGCATCTGAACACCTTGTTGTGCTCATCTGTGTGCTTGAGATCAATGTAGGTAGCAGCCTTCACATTGGAGCCCTTACCAATAGAGTGCTCGTGGTAATGGACAATCTCGAGGTTGAGCTTGAGGCATTTGTTGAGAGCATCCACGAAGGAAGAGATGGGGCCGTTACCCTCACCCTCTATTTCGTGTTCGACGCCGCGGACTGAGATCTTAGCCTTCATGCTACGCTTTTGCTGAGAGCCCACCATGTTGTAGTCAACGAGCGCGTAGGCGTGCTTCTTGAGTTCGGCTTCGTCTTCAACAAAATAAGTCTTTTCAAATAGTTCCACAAGCTCAGACTGTTTGAGTTCGCGGCCCTTAAACTCGGCCTCAACCTGGACGACCTTTGAGAATGCCACCTGGAGGCCACGAGGAAGATCGAGCTCAAGAGAACGAAGGATGATCCAGGCAGCACCACCCTTACCAGACTGAGAGTTGACACGAATGACAGCTTCGTATGTACGACCGATATCCGCGGGGTCGAGCGGGAGGTAGGGGATAGCCCAGCACGACTGTTGCTTAGCAGCGACACGGGAGTCATGACGGGAGAAGCCCTTCTTGATAGCGTCTTGATGAGAGCCAGAGAAGGCGCACACGACGAGAGAGCCGCCGTATGGAGCTCTGGGGTGAACAGGGATCTTGTTGCAACGCTCAACAATGTCAACAACGGAGGTCATGTCACTGAAGTCAACATGAGGCGAGACACCCTGAGTGTAGAGATTGAGAGCCAAATTGACAAGATCAACATTACCAGTACGTTCACCATTGCCAAAGAGGCAGCCCTCGATACGGTCAGCACCAGCCATCTGACCAAGCTCAGCAGCAGCGACTGCACAGCCGCGGTCATTGTGGGGGTGGAGAGAGATGCAGATCTTCTCGCGCTCAGAAATGTGTGTGCTGAAGTACTCGATCTGGTCAGCGTAGATGTTTGGAGTGGACATTTCGACGGTAGCAGGCAAGTTGAATATGATTTTTTCCTGCTCAGTGGGACCCCAGGCCTTCTTGACCTCTTCGCAGAGCCGAAGAGAGTACTCAAGCGGGGTATCAGAGAAGGTCTCGGGAGAGAACTCAAAGGCCCATTGAGTGCCGGGGGAAAAGTCTGGACGGTCCTTGGTGAGCTCGCGGACCAGCTTAGTGGAGCGCACGGCAAGAGCAATGCCCTCGTCCTCAGACATGCCAAAGACGACGTCGCGGAACAGCTGCGACGAGGCTAGATAAATATGAACGATGGCCTTCTTGGCACCCTTGAGGGAGTCGACCGTGCGGCGAATCAGCTCTTCGCGGCAGGGCGAGAGCACCTGGATCCAGACATCGTCTGGGGCCGTGTTGACAGCAAACTGCGTAAAGTCAAAGTCAATCTGGGAGGCTGACGGAAAAGCAACTTCGATTTCCTTGTAACCAATCTCTACAAGCTTGGCAAAGTACTCTTTCTTTTCCTCGACCGACATTGGGTCTGGAAGAGACTGATTACCGTCACGGAGATCGGTGGAGAGCCAGCGGGGGGCCTTAGTGATGACCTTGGAGGGCCACTGGCGATTTGGAAGGTCGATGGGCGCAAAGGCCTTGTATTTTGTGCTGGGGTCTTTGAGCATGGGCATTTTGAGCTAAATGTGGGGGAGCAGCTGACTGGTGTCGATACTTCCCTTTTATATGAAATGGACTTATATCCCGAGGCCGGCTGAAATTTTATATGACTGAAATTTTCATGCAGGGCGGCCAGGCGGGGCAGGTGCGGGTGTCGGGGTAGCCGACAATAACCTTGCAGAGCCGAGCACGATCAGAAGTAAGCGCTAGCATTTCCTGTCCGTTATCGGCATGCCTGCAGCGATACGGCTCATTTATTTGGCCCACTAGCAATCCCGGTCTGCCTGACTACTCTTGTTGCATCGTTGACTGGCTAGCCATGTCACCTGCCGATTCCGCTGGTGGGTTGATGCTCTGTGCTGAGGCACGTGATTATTTCCCATTCCTGGGCAATGTGGACACAATGAGTGGCCCGTCAGTCAGGGCAAATTAGTCAGTGGCACCATGGTGTGGGTAGTTGAATCATTTGAAGGGGGCATACGGGCGAGTTGAGCGCTTGGAAAGCTACTGTTACTGCACATGGCCCTTGTCATGACGAATCTTCTCGATTTTCAACTCGAGCCAGCTACAGGCCTCCAGCCCTGACTGACAGAAATCCTCCCAAAATCCTGAGCTTCCCGCAATGGCCCTAGCAAACTGTCTACCAAACTCCTCCCAAAGTCCTGCCAAACCTCCTCCAAACCCCTCCAGCCCGCGCTGAAACTCCCAGTCTCGACAATCCATCTTCTCATCTCTCTCGCTTCAGCGCTCGATTATAGGTAACATTTTGGCCCTAGCCTAGCCAATCCCAGCCCCCCAATTTCAACAGTGTCTAACAAAATCCCAATGGCCGGTGGCAAACGGCTCAAGGGCGTGTCTGTCTGCAAACCCATCATTTACGGCAACACTGCCGTGCCGATGACCGAGGAAGACCGCAAACCAAACACCCCGCCTGACCACACCCACAAGTGGACGATTTTCGTCAAGGATCCAGTCGGCTCGGACCTCTCCTATGTCATCAAAAAGGTGGTTTTCAAGCTCCACGACACTTACCAGCCCTCCTCTCGCACAATCGAGGCTCCCCCCTTTGAGGTGACGGAAACCGGTTGGGGCGAGTTTGAGATTGCCGTTCGCATCTTTTTCCAATCTGACGCCGGTGAGAAGAACATTATTGTCTATCACCACCTCAAGCTTCACCCCTATGGAGACAAACGTGACCCCGATGGAAAAGTAGAATCCATTTTATACGATGAGCTCGTGTTCAACGAGCCCACCACAGCCTTTTTTGAGGTCCTTAGCTCGCACTCGGGCAATCTGCTTCCGGCAACTTCCACTGACGAGCAGCCTTTCTCCAGACAGGCTGAAAACGAGGAGCTGGATAGAATTGCCGCAGCTATGGAAAGCGTTGCGAAGCAGACCAGCAAGGTGAAGGACCAGATTTTGAAGCTGCAGAAGCAACAGAAAGCGAGTGGTTAATAGGGCTTCTCGTGCTCTGTATCATGGACGGTACCTATGTTAAGGTTTGTTCGAGTTCGATGCTGGGGCACTGCCCCAGTATCGACATGTCGGACATGACCTCGAGAATACAGCACAACTGCGGTTATCATACGCTCCCAGTGAACCCACTCATCGGCACACCCTTTTATGCCCTCGGCGACCGATCTGCCGCAAGCGCTACTGCTGCGTTGAGCCTTTTTCGTTGTGCATGGCACTGCGCCGCGCTCCGGCCGAGCCATTTTTGGGTCTCCCAGCCACCACCGCGTCAGCTCGGACGCTGAAAAATGTGAAAAATTACAATCACGTGACGTCCCTCCCACCCACCACCTGGCATTCTGTCAAGGTGCAGTTGCAACTCCACATATCGCGCGTCTGCTTTACCGTCCTACCCACCACCACCCTTTAAAAAGACTCTAGCAAAAATGGACTCAGCTCCCGTGGAATCCGTCCAGGTACGGCTCAGCAAATACACAAGGCTGTACCAAATGTATTTGGACAAGTCGGTCCCCTTCACCCTCTACCGCTGGCTCGGTTTCGGCGGCCTCCTCCTGGTATTTATGCTCCGCATTCTGCTCGCACAGGGCTGGTATATTGTGTGCTACACACTCGGTATTTACCTTCTCAACCTTTTCCTGGCCTTCTTGTCTCCCAAGTTTGATCCTTCGCTTGAACAGGAACAGCGCGAATCAGAGGCCGAGGAAGGTGCTGGCGGTGAACTACCAAGGACCGATGACGAAGAGTTCCGTCCCTTTATCCGCCGTCTGCCCGAGTTCAAGTTCTGGCACTCGGCGACGCGCGCCACTGCCGTCGGATTTGTCTGCACCTGGTTCTCTGTCTTTGACATTCCTGTCTTCTGGCCCATCCTACTCATTTACTTTATTGTGCTTTTTGCTCTCACCATGAGAAGACAGATCCAGCACATGATCAAGTACCGCTACCTGCCTTGGGACTTTGGCAAGGTGCGCTACAGAAACTAGACGCGCGCCATCCAAACTCTTCCAATATAATGACCTGACCCGTGGGGGAAGTATAATGCCATAAGTAATGACAATGTGTGTAGAACATCCTGGATTGCCTATTACTCCAGATAAATACATTCTGCAATGCTAAAGTGACTAGAATATTAAGTGCTAAAGAGTGCTCGATGCTTATGCCTTCTTCTTGCCATGCTTCTTGCCCTCAAATCCAGCTCTCTTCCGCTTCGCTCCCTTCAGACCCTTCATGTCTCTGCGGGCCTGCAGGTTTGCCTCACGCCTCTCTTGGCGCTCGCGCTGGTCCTTGGCAACATTCTCCTTGCGCTCCTTCCATTCTTTCTCACTCTTCTTTTTCTTCTTCTCCTTTGCCTTGATGGACTTTTTGAGCAGCTTTTCGTCGTCTCTGACCTTCTCTCCTTCACTCTTCTTGAGAACACGATCCCAAGAAGCATCTTCTGCCAGCTGTTTCTGTTTGGCCTCATCGAGCTTGCTGATGCTAGCCTTCTTTGCTTGTAGGTTCCGCAACTGGCTCAGAAGATCAGTGGGGCCCTTCTTCTGTTTGGTAACAATGGCCTTGAGGTCCGCAGACGTCTTACTGCCATCGTTGAACTTGAGTTTCGTGAAGGCTGTTTCTCCAGTCTCTGCGGCAACTTCATCGTCAGTATCGCCTTCTCCAGATTCAGTAGCCTTGGCGGCAGCTTCTCTCTTTTTCCGTCTCTGTTTAGCTTCTTCCTTCATCTTGACACGGTTTTCTAGCATCGCCTGTCTCGTCACGACAGGTCTGTCACCGGTGCCCGGAGCCTTTCTAAGATCTTTCTTTTGAGAGATCATCTCGGCCAGACGTGCTCTAAGCTTTTCGAGCTCTTGGGGACTCTTTTTGGAGGTGGATGTAGGAGCGATCTTAGGAAGAGGAGCCGGCTCGACCTCGGGAAGCTTCTCGCCATCTTGATCATTCTCCGCAGCAGCAGCAGCTTTTTCAGCCAACATCCTGGCAGCCCTTGCTTGCTTGTCAGCAGCATTCTTCAAAGCTCTCTGAGCGGCCTTCTCTTTGACCGACATTTCGGGCTTCTTGGCAGGCTTCTCAGTATTGGCTTGTCTTTCCTCAAACATATCTTCAATCGTCTTCTCGACCGCGACTTCTTCAGCGTCTGACTCATCCATGGACTCCGCCTCAGCCTCTACATCAGACTCAGGCTCAGACTCAAGAACGGCTTTGGCAGCTTCTTTTTGAGCCTTCTTTTCAGCCTTCTTCTGAGCTTTCTTGTCAGAAGTTTGAGCCTTCTTTTCATCTTTATCAACCTTGGGTGTTTCATTCTCGGGTCTGTGAGGCAGATTTCTCTCAACCGGCTTGCCATCGGGCGTCACTACATTGCCCTCATCATCGTAGATGATGATCTCCTTTGGCTCCTGGGGCGCGGAAACCTTCTGTTTCTTGGCAAATTTGGCCTCGTCTGCACGGCGCTGGTCTTCGACGGTGTTCACGGCGTCAGGATCATAGGCCTTTCTCTTTTTTTCCAGCGTCTCCTCTTTGGTCTGTTTCTTTCTCTTCCACTGGTCCTTGTTAGACGGGTCATCATAATACAGGCTAGCAGGAATCAACGACAAAAGCCCTGTCAAAGAATTTGAATGGCCCTTGAGCCTCTCTTCCAAAGATTTTGACATTTCTGTGCACAATGGTAGGAGGTGGTGATATTTTGCAGTGCTCAAAATATTTTTATTTCACAGTCTTAAGCGGAACCGTTGGGTGATTATGTGGCACAGCCGTGCGATGACGCCGTACACACCCGGGTTGCTGGTGGCTGACAAGAGCGTCCTTTATTTCAAGAATTTCCCTTGCAGTTGCATTTCTGCTTAACTATCGCGAGAACGCTTAAAATGTGGGGCAAGATTTTCATTCGCACACCCCTTGTGTTGGGCTTGGCCTATCGAGCTCAAAAGCACGGGTCCCTGACACCCGCCGGTGCCATTGTTGCTCTGGCTACGGCAACCATCCATGCGATTCATCCTTGGTCCGTGAATCTGGCACTATTGATGGCCTTTTATTTGACTGGCAGCCGCTTCACGAAAGTCAAGGCCGAAATAAAGAAGAGCCTCACTGCGGGGACCCCCGAGGGACCCAGAAACCATGTGCAGGTCCTGGCCAACTCTCTTGCAGCCACAGTTCTCATTCTCGTGCACACATTGTTCGGTTCGCACCAGTGTTTTTCCGGTGACAAGTTATTTGTAGGTGTTGTCGCTCAGTATGCAGCAGTTACGGCCGACACATGGTCGTCGGAGCTGGGCATTCTGTCCAAGTCAAGCCCTATTCTCATCACTACCTTGAAGCCGTGTCCAAAAGGTACCAACGGTGGTGTTTCTATTCTAGGACTTGGTGTTGGAGCGCTGGGCGCTTTCTTCATTGGGCTGGTGGCGGTCTTCATGACACCCTTCTGTGCTGACTTTTCGTTTGCCAAAAAATTGTACTTCATTTGGTTTATCTCTCTTGCGGGGTTCGCCGGAACGCTACTCGACTCTCTGCTCGGCGCGCTTCTTCAGGAATCCAAGGTGAACGAGGAAGGTAAGGTGATTGAGGGAGCTTGTGGGGCCATATCAACAGAGAAGGGCAAAACTGTGGCTGGAACCTCAGTTCTGTCCAACAATGGCGTCAACATTGTCACAGCTTTCTCGATCACACTGGGCTCCATGCTGTTGTGGAAATAATAGTAGCTGATAAAACTTCATTCAATGTGATTCTATATAAATCTACGATCCTCTGTAGGTAGAGTACGAGTAGTTTGAAAGCAACAGTGGCACATGGTAGTGAGCATCAGGAGTGCTTGGCACGTTGAAGACGACTTCAACGTACGGGAAAAAGATAAGATCTGGCTCAAGACCCTGGCTAGCAAAGTAAGGGCTCGTTTCGAAACGGATCTTGTAGGTGCCACCTTTAAGAGTCAAAGCTCCAGTGGTGCCTTCCCAGCGAGTAACTCTGCCGTCGGCATTAGTCACGGCACGGCCCTCAGGCCGGTTCATGTGAAGAGACTGAGAATCTGAGGCAACATCATCAGCCAGAATTCGGTAGAGAAAGCAGTTAACACCGGCAGCGGGCTTTCCGCTCACTGTGTCAAGAATGTGGCAGGTGATGGGGTCTTTGGACATTGCTGAGGTGTCTCGCGGGGAGCTGCGCAGTTTTATAGCAAGGCCTGGAGATCTCCGGAGACGCCTGAGCTGCGCTGCTGATAGAGCAGAGCACAGCCGTACTGGGATGGTGACACAAGCGCGTGTGAGTAGGCAGAGAAGCGCACTAGCAGTATAGAGAGATCAGAGGCAGAATAGGCTGAATGTCACTCATTATGTCTAGTGCCGATTTGCTTCGATTGAGTTTATTTTCTAGCCCTTTAGTAGGTCACGTGCACCATCCTTAGATCAAAATGCCGATGACTGGGCCCTTAATTCAACCCAAAGCAGAAACCCTCACAACTCCGCAGCACTAGAATTCAATATCTAGTGGCTCTGGAAGTGAATGGAGCGGAAAATCAGGGCTGAAATACGCTTCTGAAGAATTTCTCCTGTCTCCTGCCAGCTGCTGCACCCATGAATCGCGAGCTCAAGGCGGCATTTTCGCAGTCTCTCAGCTATAACCAGTGGGTCCCCCTCACATGCCGTGAAGTTCAGCAATTGAAAACCTACTCTGATCTCTACGACTCTACCTATCTCTCTGAAGACGGGCCATTCTTCTTCAATGGACATCCAGTGCGTTGGATCTCTGTCAGCGGGTACTGTGTCTCTGTAGAGTCCATGCCAAATCTTACTCGATTTTTGATTGACGACGGTTCGGGAGAGATTTTGGCGGCTGTAGTGCGCCACAAACTGACCCCTTCTATCAAGAGTGTCAAGTATCATGGGGCCGAAGGCAAAGCTGTTGAACTAAAGGGACTGCTGAAAGACAGTACCAAATTTGGCAGACAGCTAGAATGTGGGCAGTTACGGGCCTGGGCTAGTGAAGCAGATTTGTGGTCGGCATATATCGACTCTGTTTATCTGAAATGCCATGTCTTGAGCGAAGCCTGGGATGCTCCAGATTTTGAAACACTGCCAGACGCTACCGAACAGTATGGTGAAAATGCAGATGAGCCGCCTGTAAAATACTTCTCACTGCTCAGATCCAACTCTGTTCTTGAGTACAACAGGCACTATAGCCTTTATAAGACTATTGATGGCTACGTCGTAGAATCCTCAGTGGTAGAGCCGGAAGTGGTTCCTATGACATCTTCAAATACTCGAAAATCGATACCTCTTGCTGGTTCTCTTTCCACGGCTTCCACTGAAGATGAATTCGCTGAAGATGCCTCAACCACAATTCATGCTCATGATGGTCATTCGCACGTCCCTCCAATGACATTAGCAAGTACCAACTATCAAACTGCATACCATTTACTATGCCGACTGAAAAAAAAGTCACATACGGACTGTCGCTCTGTGCGACCACTCTCGATTGCCGAATTGTTTGGCGATTCCTTTAAAATACAGGGTGACAGTTGGATTTTGACTCCTGTGTGGCCTAAAAAGGTCGACATCACTGACGCAACAGTCATGAAGCTGTGTCATTCTCTATTGCAGTCGAAAAATAAGAGTCTCTCCAAATATGAGCTTCGTAAACTTTGCAATGAATCTCAACTGCGAAGTGCGATCGATTTTCTTGTGCGCCATGGACTGGCAATTCTCAATGCGGATAATTTGCACTACATCGCCTGTCGGACAGTTTGGAATCTTTTAAATGAGAAGATACCTTCAATTGAATCTCGTCGTTCTGGTTCCATTGATCTGCGACAAGTACTTGGAATGCTGTCTGCATCCAACAAGATATCTGATGATAGTGAAACTCTGGATTTTCTGAAAACGGCTATGGAGTGTTTTTTTATTAACAGACCACACTGGCGCTTAACAGACTCCCACAGTATGCTGTTTGTGTATTCGGTATTCAGTAAGGAGTAACTTCCGCTATTATTGCGGTTGACGTGTGTTGAGATTTGAAGATTGTCATCATAGAGTAAGGCAGGAAAAGAGAACTTCTCTTTGTCTCCAACTAGCTTCAAAATTATAGGCTTTGGTGGATCCTGCCAATTTCCTCAGCTTGCGCAACTTCAGATGACACGTGATCAGCATTACCAGCTTGTCACGTGACAAATTATTTTTTTTTAAAAAAGTTCCGATGGATGGCGGTCTACAGTTCATTCCTTCAGTACTTGCATTTCGTCATGTCTTTATTCCAGTTGGATGGCTGGAATGTGAGTTCAAAGATAGAGGGTCTTGCGAAGGGTGCCAAAAAGAATAAAAAGTCACGCTCTAAAGACGATGAAGTGCTGACCGGAGATGCTCTTGAGAAAGCCGCATTGAAGTTCATTGTTCAAGATCAGGGCGAGAAGTCGCAGGATAAAGAGACTGAGGAAAGCAAGAGCGATGAGGTGAAGCAGAAAAAGGACAAGAAAGACAAGAAGGAAAAGACTAAGGAAAAGAAAGACAAGAAAGACAAAGTCAGAGAAAAAGCCCAAAATAAGCCGCAAGAAGTCGTGTCTGAAGAAGACGACGAGCCTGCTCCTGCGCCAGTGAAACTTACACCGATGCAGCAAAAGATGAAGGAGAAATTGAGTGGTTCCAGATTCCGGTGGATCAATGAGCAGCTGTATACCATGAAGTCTGACAAGGCTCTCAAGATGATTGAAGATCATCCTGAGATGTTTGATGAATACCACAATGGATTCCGTAGTCAAGTCCAAGGCTGGCCGGAAAATCCAGTCGTTGCCTTTCTGAAAGTCATGGGGGAGAGGCTTGATAAGCCCATTGGCGCTCCAGGTGGTCTTCCTGGTAATAAAGATGGCACTATTGTCATTGCTGATATGGGTTGTGGTGAAGCCCAACTAGCATCAGACCTAGCGAAGTCCAAGCCACGTGGAAGGTTCAGCAAGAAAGCCAAGTTCGAGGTTCATTCTTTTGACCTCAAGAAGCATAACAAGTTTATCACGGTTGCAGATATCAAGGACGTGCCTATGGAGGATAACAGTGCACACATTGTTATTTTTTCTCTAGCGCTAATGGGCACCAATTTCATGGATTTTATCGACGAGGGTATGCGCATTCTCAAACCCAAGGGTGAAATGTGGATTGCGGAAATCAAGTCCCGTTTCTCCTCTGTGGAGGAATTTATTGACATTCTCAAGAAAAGACATGGGCTGTTTCACAAAACAACAGAAGATTCTAACAAAATGTTTGTTCGTCTTGAATTTTTCAAGCCGGATGAGGCTCTGGCCGAGATGAAGCAGAAAAAGCTTGAGAGGAAGAGAAAATTCATCGAGGAAGATGACGCCTCAAATGATTTTGAGGAAAAGAGGAGAAAGGCTGCAGAGGGCACTTGGTTGCTCAAGCCTTGCATTTATAAAAGAAGATAGCTAGTGACATTTGTCCTTTTATGTGGATAATTTGGGTGTCATAAGTCAGCATAGTAATATCAAAAATAGGCATATTCTGAGAAAGTGATTGCAAAGAGCACTACGTGGCAGAGGTCATTTTTTATTGAAGATGGTGAAAGAGACTTGATTTGCCTTGTAAAAATCTGACGCGAAATCCGCTTCTTTCCCTGTCCTTCAAACGTTCAGGCGCATCTGTGCACGTGATCTTCCATGCAAGGGAAGCCAGCCCTAAACATTAGAGTTCAGCTTTCTTCCTACACCATTGCACCAGCCATGGACGCCGCCCCAACAGATCCAGAAAGTGGAAATAGGGAAGAAAAGCCCGTTCTACCTATTCTCGCTAAATCTGAAGCTGAAAAAGGCGAATCTGCTCCCATAAAGCTTCGCAAACCGAGGAAGCCCCGGTTACCCAAACGAGACAACAACGAGCTGGTTCACTTGGATAGAATCTCGGATTCCGACAGCATCTATCTGCGACATCTGTTCACTCACTCTCAGCGCATTGTGTTTATTACTGGAGCCGGTATCTCCGTGTCGGCAGGTATCCCTGATTTTCGGTCTTCTGAGAGCGGCTTGTTTGCTGAACTGAAACGAAAAAACAATCTTAAAACAAGCGGAAAGTCTTTGTTTGACTCGTCAGTCTACAGAGACTCCGGAAGCATAAAAATGTTTCATGAGACGATTGTATCCTTACATGACTTGACGCGAAGTGTTGAGCCGACTCCATTTCACGAATTGATTGCGAAAATTGCGAGTGAAAACCGACTACTCCGATGTTATACGCAAAACATCGACGACTTGGAAGTTCGAACCTCAGATTTGACGACGTCCATACCTCTGGCGAAGCCCTGGCCCAAAGTGATTCAGCTGCATGGATCCCTGTCCTCCGCGGTGTGCACTAAATGCCACACTGTGACTTCTTTTGATAAAGACTTTTTTGATTCTGCTGAACTAAAAGAGTGCAAGGAGTGCGCCGAACTAGATAGTGTACGGCAGTTGGTTGGAAAGCGACAACAAGGCGTAGGTAAGGTCCGGCCGCGCGTAGTGCTGTACAATGAGGCTAATCCAGACGGTGATGCCATTGGACAGGCAAATGAAGCTGATCTCAAGGCTAAGCCGGATGCTCTTGTAGTGGTTGGTACTACTCTGCAGATCCCAGGCGTGAAAAGACTGGTGAAGGAGATGTCTCAAGCTGTGAGAGCCGCTAAGGGTGGAGTAGTGTGGTTGAGCCTTCAGCCCCCTCCTCAGCAGTTTGAGGGATGTTTTGATATGGTTATTGAGGGCGATTGCCAAGCACTTGTTGCACATCTTGACACGCCATCCCCTGTCAAAAAGCCCAAGGCTGCGGCAAGCAAGACTCTTGGGTTTAAAAGAAGAAGAGATGGAGTCGAGAGGGAAGGTAAGAACAAGAAGGTTTTGTTACCTTCTGCTTCTCTGGGCTCGCTGGTTTCCGAGACTGCCCTTCCTTCTGAGGAAGTGGGCCAGGACAAGCCGATAACAGGGCGAAACCCAACTTCACCACTCATGGGAAGATCGCCATGCTCACCGCTTTTCAATCAGACCCAATCTCCAGAATCCTTATTTAACTCTCATACGGACAGGACATTTGTGTTCGTTCGCGAGTCTGGACAGTGATTCACAGCAGCTGGCTTGCTGTGAACATAGATATAGAACCGACACATTAGCATGTAAAGAAGAAAAATATTCAGATAAATATAATTTGATCAAAGCACTGCTCATAAGCAAATTAATCGATTCTTTTTACAAAAACGAACACTGGCAGGACCACTGTCAGATTTGCCTTTTTCACCCCCATCTCGTCCCTCGTCCAGCCTGCTTCCCGCCTAACCCCCAGTGCCACAGCCACCACCCCACATAATTCTTGTCTCATCACATATTCATTTACAATGGACTCTTCTAACGAAGTGGACTATGTTCAAAGGGCACCAGAGCAAAGCGCTCTGGGATCAGACTCATTGCAAGTTGATTTAAGCAAGAATTTTGATGATCTCTACAAGACCAACGTGGCACAGCAGAAACATATTGTGAAGGCCAAGCCATGGCTGAGGATCCCACAATACTTTGAATCTGTACGTATTTCCTCGGTCGCACTCATTAAAATGGCGATTCACGCCAGGTTAGGAGGCGATATTGAGGTTATGGGCATTATGACTGGCAAAATTGTCGATAGAACCTTTGTCGTGTTAGATACTTATCGGTTGCCTGTGGAGGGCACTGAAACCCGTGTCAATGCAATGGGCGAGGCATACGAGTATATGGTGAACTATCTAGACTCTTTGAAAAGGGTGGGCCGTGAAGATAATATTGTGGGCTGGTACCATTCTCATCCTGGTTACGGGTGCTGGTTGTCTGGAATTGATGTGGGAACACAAAGGCAGAATCAGCAATTCCAAGATCCCTTCTTGGCTATTGTAATTGACCCTCATCGCACGATGAAATCTGGTCAAGTTGATATTGGTGCATTCCGTACATTGAGCGCTGACGTGACCGACACCACTCCGTCTTCTAGCAAGAAACCAGTCAATAAGGCTATCCCGGTACCCGCATCCAAGAAAGAAGATTTTGGGTTTCATGCCAACGAGTATTATCAGCTGCCAATTACCTACTTCAAGTCTACTGAAGACAGTGCTATTCTGGAGAAGCTTTGGAACCAGCTTTGGGCCACTACGCTTGACGAAGATCCCATGTATAAAAACCAAGAGCAAAGAACGGCGCAACTAGAGTATGTCTACAAGTCTCACATTATAGGCAAACTGCGTGACGCACAGGAGTCTTTTGACTTTACAGACAATCGCGGTGGGTCGCGAACAGCTTTGGACCGGGTTTTCAAGAAGCACGACAAGGCTCATAAAGAAGACCCTGCGGGAGAAGCCCTGCGTGATCAGTTGGAGATGCAGATCACACATTCCCTACATAAGCAGTTGTTTGCCTGAGAATAAGGCATCTGATGCATGTATTATTTAATTGAACTTCGAATGTTAGAAGTGCATCGCTTATCAGATATTATATGTCGGTGCCTAGACGGCAAGCTAAGGGTGCACAGGCGGTTTCTGTTTCAAAATATGATCAATCATGGCATTGCCTGTCTTGGTGCTCTCTGCAAACATGGGCGAGAAATGCTTCTGCACAATCTCAAATTGCTCTTGGTATTCGGCAAGGTTTCGGTGTGCCACAATATCACTCCATCGTCTAGCTGAAATAACAAACTCCATATCATCTGCCCTAAACGAGATGTCCTTTACAGCATGCTCGACAGACTCTTCCAAAATTCCTGGAGTGCAAAACACATACTCGGTCACACCCAGCCAAATGCGAAACAACGGGGTTGAGCAAATCATATGATCGTAAGGAACTATTCCCAAATGGAACCACGAGTCCACAATGCCAAGAATCGAAAGATGCGAGTTAGGCAAACGGCCTCCCGGAGGTTCATGGCTGAGGGAAAACTCGCCAAGGGTTGCGTCAGTCAGCAGAAGTGATCCAGAGGGATGCAGATTGCCAAAAACAAAATTCTTCGCCTTATTGAGACGCTGTAACAGCTCTTCTTGCTTTTGCTCCAGTACCAGCTTATAGATTTCAGTCACAGATTTAGCGTACTGGTGAATTTGGCTCTTGGCGGCAGGGTTCTGCATGGCGAGGCCCGCATATACGTGCCACTTGTTGTTGTAGATACGCAGTGCAATGTTGATTTTTGCGTTTTCCAAGCCACCCGTCCATTTGGAGATTTTCCAAGGATACTGATTGTTGGCCATCCAAGCAGACCCCATGGACAAGAATGCGGCGTGAGTGGCCGCCTGCGTATCAGCGGTGATTCTGTCATGCTCCTCAGCCGTCAGATAAACAAATCTTGACTCAAAACACGAAAGGAGGGACTGTACAAAGTCAAATAGCTCGTCGCTTTCGCAGCGGTGTCTGATGATGACAAGCGGCTGGCCGCGTGGATCGACCTTGGGCCCATGCATGGAGTGGCAAGAGACAATTGAGGCATCTGCAGGCAGATACTTTTCAAGAGCCGCAATTTCGGGGGCCTTGGTGGACGTTTGTCCACCAACAGCGGCGCCCAACTTCGTGCTCGGTCCGTAGGCCGCGACAATTCGGTCAATATTTTCCGTCTCAACGCAGTACATCAGATAGTCGGCCTGGCGGGCGACAAGATGTCCGTTACGTTCCAGAATAATGGGAGTATCCTTTAGATCCTCTTTGAGCGCGTCGTAGCGCGATTCCTGGTCGCAAGCAACCACTTTCCAACCTGCCGACGACAGTCGATTTGCGTAGAATCGGCCCATGTCGCCGAGGCCGATAATACCTATGCGCTTTGTACGCTTGTACTCAGCCTCATGAGGGCTTGAAAATGAGCTCTTGATCTTCACGGAGGAGCTCATAACAATTGGACAGATCCTAGTCCGATGACTGATAAGTTTCGCTTCGCAAGCGTCACGTGAGCCTAAGAGGTGAAATAGTGGAATTTTCTGGGCTTGGGGAACGGACCTTGCGCTGGGCAATTCAAGCTGCCTGCGCAATTGATCTCAGAGCCGTGGTGAATAGTCGGAAGAAAAGCAGAGTAATATTCAATTCCTTTATGAATCAATCTTTTGGTCATGCCAGCGCTTTCACAGAGTGGCGGTGGTGTCTTACCCCGCCGCTCCGCACTGTTCTCCGCAGAGGTTGTGGTCACATGACACTGCACAGAGTTCCAAGCCTCTCTGGTTTGGGATCAACATCAATCGCCGAGACAAATATGGGCAGAGGTCGACAAGAAGGTCGTAGTAGGTGAAATTTTTGTAATTTGGTAGTTTTGTTACTCTTTTCTCTGATCTGGCCATATGCTTGAAAGATTGCAATGTGTGTTTCCATTCTCTGAACGATGATCTGGCATGTGATTTGGTTACAGGAAAACGACTCAGGAACAGGTAGAGGTTTCTGAGCAGACACTGATAAGAAGGTGCAATAGGGAGGGTGGCTACGTACGTCACCGAATGAACAATCCTCGGCTGTGGTGATAGCTGCAAACGGAATTGGCATGCTGCACAACAGACTTGGCATTACGCCAAGGCTTAAGCATCGGGCAGTGCTGGCTTGGCAATGAGGCGACGACGAGATGCACGTGACTGATACGACAAAAGCCAGGGGGTGAAATCTTGAAGAATCTTGAAGAAATTCAAAGCAATGATATCATGACATCCTACTGTTCTAGCACTCTCTGATCCTATGTTAGCAGTAGACTTTTTGAATTGGATTTCTTCCGGTCTGTGATCCTATGTTAGTCGTTGGCTGGCCGGAATAATCGCGATGTTGATTAAAGATATGCGAGTGTTGGACTTTGTTGGGGGCTAAAGAGTGGCAATCTGAAAGCCTGCCTTCCTTGTTGGGCTCATCACGAGACCCATTGCAAGGCACAGCGATTAATGCCTGTGCTGACGTCTGCATGTTGCAACGTCGTGTGGGGGCTTGAGGGGCGATGCGATGGAAGTCCCCGGAAAAATTTTGAGCGAGGAGGCCTGGAGAACAGACCAGCGCAGGACGAGAAAAACGCTGAGCAAGTGACATAAATACTTAAAAGTCTGTTTCCAACGTACTTCATGTGGCTATAACGCACTGGCAAATAAGGTTTAACCTAGCTGTTCTCCTTTCATCTCATAGAAGCTATGGAAGCCTCTCATGGAAGGTTCTATCTATAGAAGCAATGGGAGGCGACTGGGAGTTGGCGGACCGATTTCCCCGCTCCCCACTTGGCTATGGCGCAGTACGGACACGGCTTCGAAGCGAGGGGCGAATAGCCGAGAAGCCTTTTAAGGAGTGCATTTAAAAAGACAGCCCCATGCCCCAACTCGATAATCAATTATGTGCAATTGATTCGGCGCTCTACAATTAACAACAATCATCGACAATCATCAAGACTGGTTTGCTGGCATGAGCATCACAGCCGCACCAATGTTGCGCACTGGTTATAGGACCTTAACAGGCTGAAAAAGGCAAAGACGAGACTCAGGTAGTCGCAATGAGAACACGAACATGGCTTTTGTAACATGATAAAAGATGTAGCCCTTCTCAGCGACCAGTCCACAACCTGCTGCCGTTTTAGCGAGGGCCTTTGTGCATGGGAAGCCCTCAAACCATGGGCCAGCGAGGCATAAAGCGACTTGAGGCAATCAAGAACGGAGAGAGAAACACAGGCCAGACATTAGAGGCCAGCTCAAAGTCGAGATGAGTTAGCCGGGCTAATCCTAAACTGCTGACTGGTGCATTTGCCCTGGTCAACTGTGTACTGCGCCAAGCTGCAGCAAGCCGCGGCCCGTTGAATGGGTGCCCCGGCGCACAAGCGTCCAATTACGTCACCGATGCTCCAGTTGGTCACTGAAAGCTTGTCCGAGCTTCAGCGACAGCGGTTATCGGCACACCCCTCAACGTCATCCGCGATTGCGGAGGCAGTGCTGCGAGCTGTGTGGCACGTGCCCCACACTGCATGACGCCAATAAGCTATGACATCATTGGGACTCAGGTGGCGCAGATCCGAAACACAAGCTCTCGACGAAGATGCAGGTTCGACTACAACAATTGACTGAATCCGATGGCGGGAATGTTCGAGAGAACTTGCGTAGGTTTGTCTAGGGCATTGTTGTGCTGACTCTCTTTAGAAACTCCGATTGACAGGCAGGCACGTGCTGCTGTGATAGAGGGATTTGAGTGGTGAGCGTGTGTGGCTGCGCCGCCACTGGGGCAGCGCCCCACAAGGGTTTCGGAGCGGTCTTGCAACGATGACTGCCCCTATTATCCGACGTCAATGCGTCTAAACGCCCTCGTCGACAACCGTTCAACGGCTTATCTGACCATGTGACCTTCACCCCAGGTGTGACCTGCTGTTAGCGCTCACTCTTTTGGGGATCCAGGGCGAGCTGCATGGCCCCGCTGGCCTTTGGGGAAGGATGAGTACCGAAACGGGAAAGATCATGGGACATGTGACTACACACGTTGAGGTGAGTAACGTCGTGTGATGCGTACATGGAAGCCATTCGCGACCGGTACTCTAGGCCTCAATGGGTGAGGTGCATGGCGCGCGAAGAGGGCTGTGCTTCTCTGCGCGGCTAATTCGAATTGGCGCAAGGGCAATCTAAATGACGATCAAGGGGCGGTGGAAGGGCGACATGGCGTTATGGAAACGGTTTAGGCGCTGGAAGACTACACACGATAGCGGAGGCGGTGTGATACCGCGTCAACTTAGCCGACGCTGTCAGCGAACGAGAATCCATCAAGTCACACAACTTGAATCACAACTTGAATCATCCCATCGAGTACTTCGGCATGCTGTTCCGCTTGCCATGAAGCCCGTAAGCCCTGCAGAGGCAGTGCGCGTCAGGGCCAGAGTTCTGGGGATGCCGCTGCAGCTCCCCGCATATTCTTTATTCTGGAAAGAGGCAGTGTGCTACAGCCAGCACCGTTTAGTGCAGGCGTTTGATGCACTGCGGTGCCTCAGACGCTGGGGCGTATTGTGCCATGGGGAGCTAGAAGGGCATTTCTGGATGTCAACCACCAAGACTGTTTGAAGGCGGTTGTTTGGGTCGGGGGAGTGAGTGAACCTGGCAATAACATCTGTGACAGAATGTACGCAGTATGAGGTGCAATTCTTCTTTTATCGGCCTAGTGGATGGCCAGCACCCCTGCTCTCGATCGGGATATTAGCTGCCAGGTGTGCTTTTCCGGCGGCAGTGCTGCCGGGTGGCATAGCTTCCTCCCACGCAGCGCAACGCAGCGCCTGCAGAGTGCCTGTCCTCCGCCTCGGTGGGGGAGAAGAGGGGGAGAAGAGGGGTAGTTGAAACTGTCTAGTCGTTTAACAAGATGGTGTGAGATGATCCTTGTAGTCGGCAGAGCAACAAAAAGGAATAGCGCCAAAAGCCTTCCATTTCGAGGACATCGTTCATCAAATCTCTGCTTCCGGAATGCAGCGCTTGACATCCATTACTGCAACTGCATGCTTCTCCACGCTCCCGCGCCCCCTTTCCTAGTTCCAGTGCGGGCTGTGTCGGGGCGTCTCCGTTTCCAGGGCAGGAATTGCGCGCCCACCGCTAGCGCTGCTGCTGCTCCTGTCAAGGCGATACGGTTTGTCCCACCTAGCTGCCGCCTTAGCGCGCCCCTCGCAAGTACACCCAGCGCCAACGCAGTTGCCTTGTAGGGCAACGGATCTCTACCGTTGAGAGAAGCCGGGTTCCAGCAGCCAGCGGGGGAAGAAAAACAAAGAACTTTAGTAATCGCATGTCAAAATTTTGCGCGCGTTTCATCTCTACACCCCTCTCCCCCCCCTCATCGCTCTCTTCTCTTCACCATGGCTCCGCGTCTCGGCGGCTATCTCACACTGCGCCCGGCGTCGGAGCGTTTATGCCTCCGGTCCGCCAATAACGCTCACTGCACGAGGACCCACTCCCACGCAGCAGCCCCCGGCTTCCTGACAGGGGCGGTTGATTTGGTCCGCAACGCCTGCAAAATATTAAAAAAGCAAATCTTGCCCCAGGCGCTCAACCGCCGCTTATGCGCCATCACAAACCAGCTGTCCAAAATGTATAAAAGCCGACCATCGACCCCTGGATCAGTTTTGTCTGTTTTATAACAAACAACTCTCAAGTCTTATACCCCTCTTACCTAGCCTATCGAGCCTTGACTACCCTGGCCCGTACCCCATCTGTATGCAAAACATCTTCCTCAACAACCAAGCCCTTTCCTTTGATAGTGACGCTACTGCTGCTTACTGGGAACCATCTGCGTTCAATCCAAACAGCCCCTTTTCCATGGACTACTCTTCCTCGCCTCTTGTCGATGAAGGTTTCCAGCAGGAACTGCGCGTAGCAACTCAGCAGAGCGAGTGCACATCCCCGGCCATCTCAGACTCGCCGTCCTACTCCTACACAAACCACTCGCTCTCTGTGTGCTCTTCGCCTGTTGACCCCTCCGCCAGCTCTGGTACGCTTTCGACATCGGCCTCTAGATCTTCAATCTTGGCCATGTCTTACGGCGAACAGCAGCTGACTACCGGGACCAGAGGCGGCGCCCAGCCCTTCATTGGAAAGGGGGGTCATTCTTCCAGTACCTACTCCTCTCGCTCTCTTTCGTCCGTCTCGGCCAGCTCCGCTGCCGCTGCCGCTGCCGCTGCGCTTGCCACAGCGCACCGCTCTGAGTCCTCTCAGCAGAAAAAGAAGCGTGTCCGCAAAGCCATGAACGACATTCAGAAGGCCAACCACAACCAGGTCGAGAAGCGTTATCGTTCCAAGCTGAATAGGGAGTTTGATCGCCTCTATCTTCTGACTGTTGAAGAAGAGGAGGCCAAAGCAACCCCTCACAAGGTGCAGGTGCTTGAGAGAGCTTCTGATCTTATCGAACGTCTCAAGCAGGACGTTCTTGAGCTCGAGTCCCAGCTCAAGCAACGTCATATGGCCACGTCCTATCTGCAGCAGCAGCACGGTCCGCAGCACCCCCACGGTCTCTAGTCAGCTTGCGAGCGAGCTGACTGGTAGCCCGGTTGCGCGATTGTGCGTGTTTCTGCCTTATTTATTGGGCTTTTCTTTTTGGTGCCGGGCACCAATTGTATATGTTTTGTACCGGTTATAATTACACTAGACTTTTGGATTTTCATAACGACGAGGATATTACCAATAGGGCCTTGCACAAAGATTCCCAATTGCACAGTCTAATAGTGTTTGTGCTTTGGTGACGACGTAGTTGAATGTTCGAAGAATACGGAGACAAGGGCTTTGCATTGGACTGAATTATCTGAATAGCCGCGATCTTGTCAATTACCTCTGAGTGCCGCAAAACTGTTTGGCGAGAATTGACTCAACATACCCACTACAACCTTGCAACAATCATGTAACTCAATTCAGGTCCCCGCGACGCCTTGGATCCCAGAAACACAAAATTTAAACCCATTATGTCATAGCTCCCGCGCACGCCACAGCACTGCCCAGCATGGGCACCACTTAGTACCTGAGTCACCCGCAGGCGCGCATGCACTGTGCTTCCATTAAGCGCACTCAAGACGTTCCAGCCGCCTGCGGCTTTTGCTGCCTGTCGGACCTTGACATTGTGCAGCAACAGTACCATCATGGTTGTCAGCCCGTTAAAATCACTGAAATAGTCAACAAAATGTATCAATGCAATGCGGAATAGCTTCAGTCACTAGCCCATATCATACTGCCGTAACGTATATGCAGCTCATAGCCAGTATCGTCCATCATTGATCATTCGTGACACCATGGTACTTGTCTCCGTGCATGCACGCTTATCTCCAGTCTTACTCAGAGCGCATGGAACAATGACTAGCGCAGCACAGCCCCCTAGTGTGTGCAAGAGATCAACGGTTTGCCCGCTAACCTTTTTCAGGCGTTAGATTACTACCGTCCTTGGCACCCTTGCATGCCCCACCACGCGATGAGCTGCCATTAACTCTCAGATGTCAACCCCACCCACAGCCTACGTCACATGGTCTGGTGTCTGGCCGGCATGCCGTGGGGTCTGCCGCCCCCGGTGGCCCAGGGCCGGAGGGGTTATCAATTAGCTAACGAGAGGGCAGATCTGGCATGGCTTAGCTCGCCCGGCTTTTGACGGATATCGGTATTACCGTCACAATTGTCGGTGTGTATATCTCAGGCTTGTAGATTTGTTGGCTCACAGAGCTCTTACCGATACCAATGGCCGACATGTAGACTATTGCCGCTATCTCGATACGAGGTGACGCCTGTGTGTCCACTAAATGGGTTGAGCCAAGCTTCTTTAGCTTTTACCCGCCAGTTTTAATGAAGCGGCTATTTTCAAATGTGAAAAATATAAAAAATTATGATTCGACCCAGGATCGAACTGGGGACGTTCTGCGTGTTAAGCAGATGCCATAACCAACTAGACCATCGAACCATTTCTGATATTACTAGTGCGTATTACTTAGTTGAAGCAATTTAATGTTTTTAGTTTTTTGCTTGCGCCAATTCCCCGTCAACACACAAGGTCAATGTGTTTAATAGGAACTCTTTATAGTTTTCTGATTTTGAAGATATTTTGTTTTTTTTGTTTTTGCACCAACTACCCCCAAAATCTCTTGCCATATTTGGCCTAGCAAGTGTAGCGCCAATCGCCGGGCGAGATCGGCTTTATTCTGGGCATGGCAGCGGGGATGCAGAGTCGTCTGAGAAGAGCGAGTGGGCAACGTCGAGATACAGCCCGAATCCAAAATGAGCTGGGTCTCCTGGTCGTGGATGTAAATCATGTGAGTGTGGGGGGTAGATAACCACCATTAAAGGTCAATTACCGACGCTCTGAGCGTCAACACACAAGGTCAACATTTTCTATGTGAGTTCGTCATAGTCTTTTGACTTTGAGAAAATCTTTGATTTTGCCTCAACTCATCTTTTGACTCTAAGATAATATTTGATTTGATTGGCTTCACGTCATCGCCGACAACTTTGAATAATAATAATAGTATTCGAATAAGATACTGGATCAATTGGCTTGGTTCAATATTTATAACAGATTTTGACCCTATTCTCCAATTGTTCTTGAAGTTTTTGATAATGCCATCAGACGTTTTTATTCTATAATGCGTTGTTGATAGCTAGCCTACCATCTATAGTAATCTCAAATGCAGAATCATATAAGAATGCAGAATAGTCTCACCAATAAACTGAACTCTTTTTATTCTATATTCACGATTTATCAGCGTTTCTATAGATGTATCGTAGTCCGCTCGATGGGTTACTCAAGGTTGAGTTAAAAAATGTAGCCCAGTCTAACTCCCCACTTGCAATGAGAAGCCAGATAGCGCTCCTCACCAGGCTGAGCACATAAATACCTGGTTTGAAAGAATCAAAATTTGAAAACGAAATTGCAAGAACTGCTGAAGTAGTCCGGCTCCTACTTAGAGCAATAACTGGAGCCAGCGATGTTGCTAGTTAGCTACGACTGGAATAGAGACACCTTAAAGATGACGCACCCAGCAGAAATATGGCCGTCTGAGTTGGAAAAAAGTTGTTCCATTCAACTGTATTAGCGGTTTGGAAACTATTGACCATCTCAAAATTTATTTGGCAAACGGTTTAGTAAGATATAGGCTGGGTGTGGGGCAGTGTGGGCCTTTGTTGTGAATTGAAACGATTGACAATGTAAATTCTCATGGTAAAGTCCTTTTCTATCTTATGCCTTGCTTCGGTGGTGAATTGTCTTTCCCCTGCCTCCTTCCATATCCACGAGGGTAAGTTTCGGGACAAGGAAGTAATGATCTTCTGGGTAGGTATAGAAATTCTATTGGGAACATGAAGAGTCTGTTACGACTAGCAGCGCGGAAAAATGCCATTCTTTTTCAAGGCGTTCTGCTTGATCGAATTGATCCAATGCTGTTGCTATCAAAGTTGCCTTTCTTGGCAGGCCGCATTGACGCCGCAGAAGGTAGAAGGGTCAGCCTGGAAATGAAGGAAGTCACTCTTAGTTCATGCAGAAAAACTGGAGTGGCTAATGGCATTGCTACTAGCCGCTTGCGCCTGGTGAAATGAAGAAGAAATTTGGCTAAGCCAAATTGTCGAGAACAACTTGTTGGTCTATCAACCTGATACGGCACCGTGAATGCCTGCTGATGTATATAGAAAATTTCTTGAATTTTGAAGTACCATGAGACCACGTAGCCTAATATATAGCAGACCACTTAGCCCATTGATACTGTCGATTTTTCTGTTGTTCTGGCAAACGCCAAGGCCAAGAGTCGGAGAGGGCACACACTCACAGCAAGGGAAACATGGTATCCGGAACCCAAAATGAACTTTAGATCCGCTTCACTCGATCTAGAGTTTGCTCGCTGAAGTCCGAGCACACAGGACGGATCTGAGAGTCCTTCCGGATTAGATCAGTTATCTGATGGGAGTTGATTATCTGATTATCTTTATCCAATCGGAATAGAGAAGCACACGTCATTGAGCAGGCGGCATGAAGCTTGGCTTGCAGCCCTACCCTCTAATTGGCCCGATAACCTGGATAGAGATACTCGGCACCCCCTCTCTTGGGCCGGAAAAATTCGGCTCTTTTTCTGACCCAATGACACAATGCGACGGAAAAGTCTGCCCTGCAAATGTGGGGGCGCATAAGCCTGCATAGCTGGACAGAGCAGGAGATGACTGACACGGCCTTGGAGCGGCAGCGATTTAGGCCGATGGGAAGCAACTTCGTGGTCGAGGAGAAAATGCCGGGCGCTTCAATTGGGGCAAAATTTCTTTCCGATTGTCCTGCATTGTCAAAACTACTTTTCATGAGTGGCTCTAACTCAAAATCTTTCCTGACGCTTGCTGCTGTTGGTCGGTTCGGGGCATTTCCTAGCCCATGTGACCCCCAACGGGTTGGCGCACCTGGCAGAAAAACGAGCGAAAAAAAATTTTGTGAGCGAGATCGGCGTGGGTGAGGGAAGAGAAGCTGACGCTAGTGGTCCTGCGGGTGGGGATAGATCATAGCACTAGAGGCAATTAGCAGCGTCTCATTTTTTCCGCCAGACTCCTCTGTGGTGCTGTAATCGCCAGGTTCTGGCTTCATCCCAGGCACTAGAGAGCCCATCAACCGCGCAGTCATGGCTAGTTGAGAGAAGTCCCGGCCGGATTAATTTGGCGGTCGCAAGACACAGCTATAGGAGCTAATAGCAGCACAGGTCTCCGCCCTACAATCCCATGAGGCACCTGACATGAGGTACAGCGTGACCAGAGCTTGATCTCAATCCTGCATTGATTGTTCGGCCGTCTCGGTGCCCATGCCGCGCGTACAGGCTGTCACAACTGTTCCCCGCCAGACTCCACCCGCATCTCTCCGAACCCTGCGTGCTTGGGGCTTGGAAAATCACTCGACTGTATAAAAAAAGCGGTAAAATCGGGCGAGATTTCAAGTTTATGAGCGGAACACTTCATCGCCCCAATATCCTGCTTCACAGATCAGCTGCTCTACAGTTTACGCTGTCTATTCCAAGCTTCGGTGCCGGAACTGCACATGGACTTCACACCTGCCTATTTGGGCCTATCTAAAGCACCCCGCCCCTTTTAGGAACGACACTAATACGTCCACAATGAGGCGACCCTCGACAGAAACGCACTTAGCCAAACCGTGCCACCGGGAGACAGATGCCGGGGCGGTTCCCCGAAACACAATAAGCCAAATTCTTTCTAAAAGACCTGCAATGAAAGGCAGATCTGTTCCTGCTGCTCCTCACATCCAAAAGCCACTGCCCGTCATCTCCCACCCAACCTTAATGGGTCCACTCTGGACCCATATAGATAAGATAAGGGCTGCCCATTTCTCCCTCAACACTCCCGCCCTGGCGGTTGCTGCAGCACATCCAATGGCGCACACCGCAGGGCCGCACTAAAGTATATAAAGGCCACTTGATCCCTACCCCGGAAAACCTTTTTCTATATCTCCTATATTTGCATAAACTTTTCCCCCAATGGTTGCTCCTAACGAACCAGAATTCAAGCAGGCCTACGACGAGCTCGTTTCCACCCTCGAGGACTCGGATCTCTTTGTCAAGCACCCAGAGCTCAAGAAATGTGTTTCCGTTGTTGCCATTCCCGAGCGTGTTGTCCAGTTCCGCGTCGTCTGGGAAGACGACAAGGGTGAGCTGCAAGTCAACACTGGCTACAGAGTTCAGTTCAACTCGACCTTGGGTCCTTACAAGGGTGGTCTCCGTTTCCACCCCACCGTTAACCTCTCGGTTCTGAAATTCCTTGGTTTCGAGCAGATCTTCAAGAACGCCCTCACTGGTCTTTCCATGGGCGGTGGTAAGGGTGGTGCCGACTTTGACCCCAAAGGCAGATCCGACAATGAGATTCGCAAGTTTTGCGTTGCCTTCATGACGGAGCTCCAGCGTCACATTGGTGCCAACACCGATGTCCCCGCTGGCGACATTAACGTCGGTGGCCGCGAGATTGGATACCTTTTTGGTACTTACAAGAAACTCAGAAACCAGTTTGAGGGTGTCCTCACTGGTAAAGGCCTCTCCTGGGGTGGCTCTCTCATCCGTCCTGAGGCCACGGGCTTTGGTGTTGTCTACTACGTTGAGAAGATGATTGAGTACGCCACCAAGGGCAAGGAGTCTTTCAAGGGCAAGGTCGTTGCCATCTCTGGTTCTGGTAACGTTGCCCAGTACGCGGCCCTCAAGGTCATTGAGCTCGGCGGTACCGTCGTTTCTCTTTCTGACTCCAAGGGTGCTTTCATTGCCTCTCCTTCTCAGGGCATCACCGCCGAGCAGATTGAGGAAATTGCTGCCATCAAGCTCAAGCACCAGGCCATCTCTACTCTTGAGTCCAAATTCTCCTCTCTCAAGTACATCCCCGGTGCTCGTCCTTGGGTCCACGTTGGCAAGGTCGACGTAGCTCTGCCTTGTGCTACCCAAAACGAGGTTTCCGGTGAGGAAGCCGACGCTCTTGTCAAGGCTGGCTGCAAGTACATTGCTGAGGGTTCCAACATGGGCTCTACCCTTGAGGCCATTCAGGTCTACGAGGCTTCGCGTCTCAACGCCAAGTCGGCTGCTGAGGGCATCTGGTATGCTCCCGGTAAGGCTGCCAACTGTGGTGGTGTTGCTGTTTCTGGCCTCGAGATGGCCCAGAACTCGCAGAGAACTACTTGGACCACCGAGGAGGTCGACCAGAAGCTCAAGGATATCATGATTGAGTGTTTCGAAACCTGTGTTAAGACTGCTGAGGAGTACTCCACCGAGAAGGGTGACGCCCTCCCTTCCCTCGTTAAGGGTGCCAACATTGCTGGCTTTGTCAAGGTTGCCAACGCCATGCATAACCTTGGTGAGTGGTGGTAAATTTGCTCTCCACCCTCTTTCTCCACATAGACGCTTTACTATATTTTGTTCTAAATAACATTAACTTATATTCAAGCCACCGCAAATTGTTTTAAAATATCCTCAACTTCGATTCAATTTTCAACTTTGAACGGATGAGCTTCGGTGTTGAAAACCCACTGGTCCAGTGAGACCAAATCTGGCTCAGAGAACAACAAATAAGCATACTTGAGTGTCTCACCCATCCAAAAAGACTCAGCCGAATCACCTAATCGGATAGTCTTGTTGTTAGTGACATCTTTCACAGCTGAAAAACCCTGGATCCGGTCACTCTTGTCAAGAACTTGCGTCAAGTCAGCAATACTAGAGATCATTCGGAAACCATTATCTTGCCACACTCTGTCGCCAGTGATGCGCCACATGTAGAAGACGGATTCTATCGCCTCGGGTCTGAGAATGTAGGCACCATTCATACTCATAAATGATACCGGCTGGTCATAGTGCTTCGAAGTCGGATGGCGTCCCTCGCTATTCAGTTGGGGTACGGCTTCGTTTTTTGAAAAATCACATTCATCATCAGGACACCCTTGAACAGTAAAGGTTTCCGGCATGACGCCCGTTCTCGTAGAGTTGTATGCCCAAACACAGCCATTTGTCAGTTTTCTTCCAATTTCCACGTCTTCAGGCTTCTCGAGGAGTTTCCCTGCCAATGCAAACATTCCACCAGCAAAGCATCCAAGATGTGCTTGCTCATGATCAGGTTGAATGCCATTGAGACCAGCTGTTACACCTCCAATAAACAAAATATCCTTATTGTTGGGCACATATGGACGGTAGATGAGATGTTCCTTGGCCTTCTTTGAAGCATTTTCATACATCTCACGGTACTTTTCTTCACCACCTCTCAACAACTGATATGTCTTCATCATGTACTCGTAGACTGAATCTACCATTCCATTCATTGTGAATTTGGGCAGGACATGCGTGCCTACCAGGGGACGCTGAGGGTTACAGGTGGCAGGGAAATACTTGTCATTTTTTTGGATTAGGAGTGGATGGCCATCAGCCGCTCCGTCGGCCAAATCTTTGTGAACAACCTGAAGATACTCGGAATGGGGTACGTACTCAAAGTTGGACTTGAGACCAAGGTTTGATTTTGGACCAGAAAAGGGGTTTCGATGAGACCCATCATACGCTCTGACCAATCTGTTGGGCGCTCCTGCTTGGAGCATATTATCGTCATCAGGAACAAGCATATAGTCGTTGTTCTGGCTTATGTTCACGCCACAACCCGTCATGTCAATGTAAATAGGGAAAAGGCCGGGAATGGCGGTCGTTGGAGCAAAATCGTATAAAGCGTCAGTGATAGTTGCAATTGCTTCATAATATGAAGCATTGCCTGTAATCTGAGCAAGACGTGCAAACTCGAGAGAAAGTGAACCGATTTCCGCAACGCAGGCGGTCTGAGACGCTAGGTAATTGAGCTTGGATTCTTTGTCCTCCCACTTGTAAAAGACAATTGGCATTCCATTAGGAGTATCGAACGCACCCATGAGATTATCTGCCAGCTCGCACGCTTTAGTCAGCAAAATTTCATCTTTGCCATTATTGAGATCGTATGCCGAGATAAGCCCACCCAGGGTGCGGATCACAGTTTCAAACAGTGGCAGGTCGTGCCTCCAGGTTGTGTGGAAATCGATATTCGCGATGTAGTTCAGACACTCCTGATACTCGTCCTGCAGGTCCATAATAAGGATGGTGTCCAGGGCATCAATAAGAGTGGCGGCCCAGCCCAGAAAGGGATTGATGGGTTTCTGTGTCACCGGCGTAACCTCATCAGCTCCCCAGGCGTAAGTCTTGTACTGATTCCAAGAAATTTTGAACATTTGTTTGACATAGTTTTGTCTGTAGGTGCGCTCTTTCGTTTGCTCTGGAGTCTCTGAGAAGTCAGCGGCCTGCACTTTGGGGAACTTGATGCCACCAGATGGCGGCGGCCGGACCACTTCCTTGGGAAATTTTATCGGACGCGGGAGCTGTTTGATGGGCACTGTGTCCAGCGGCTGGTAGGTTTTTCGAGCCGCCGTGTCGGTGAAATGACCCTTGATCCAGTAGTGAGCCAGGTCAAACCACTTGCGATCTTTCTGATCCACCGAGTCTATGGATGAGATGGGATGGTTTGAGGGGTCTGAGGTTTCACCCACGGGGTCTCCCGGGCCCAAGAGTTTGGGGGTGTCGGTCTCCTTGTCTTTGCCTATAGATTCGGAACCAGGTACGACGGGCAAATCAGCGTCAAAGGGACCGGAAGCTCCACGTCCTGCTCCTATCCCTGGAAGTTCTGAGTTTAGTGGAGATGGGTCGGATGCGGTACCTTCACGTTCAGGCTCTTCAAAAACGTCTCTGCCTGGTTCAGGCGGTAAAATTAACCTGTCCTTGATCTCCTCAACTTCCCCATTGTCCGATATGGCAGTTGCCTGGACTGCAGCAACTCCGTCGGGACGACTGATTGCCACCCCACCTGCCTTACTCTCTTCATCCTTGAGCTGCACACGGTAGTCTTCTTCTTTTTGGGCCTGCTGAGCCAGATTTTGAAGCTGTTCGGGGGTGATGTCTAGCGAGCTCTGGTGGGAGGCTGCATCTGGGGCTGCTTCCCCCTGAGCTGCTGGGGCAGCAGCCACTGGGGCAGAATTGTGGATCGAATACTGTCGTGTGTTGTATTTCGAAGACCGGTAGTTGAGCAATTGGTAGCACAAAAAGAAGACAATGCCAATTACTAGAACATGCCGCCGGCGCTTGGGCAGGAAGCCTCTGGGGAAAACCATGACTTTCAAACCCGTCCTGGCTCCTTGTACTCACGTGAGCGTGCACCGCTGTGAGCAGAGAGTGATAAAATCGATTTGCGTTGTCGTGTGCGGGGATCGTTGGTTGGGGGAATTCGGCAGTGAACCGAGGGATGACAGCGATGGACGCGAAGGCCTGTTCTGGGAGCAGGGCCAAAGTACGTGATAAGGAGGGGGTATGGGTAGGGGGCTCTATAAAAATGGCTGGCGCTCGGTCTGCTCAAATGGTTGGCTGAGTAATAGCAAAAACCAAGCTGTTACAAATCTAGAGAACGTGTCCAGGAAAGTATTTGAGTGCCAGTGTGCTAGGAAAGATGGAGCTTGATCTGGCAATCTTGGTATATTTGTACTTGTGGGTGGGGGTGGGCGTATTACTTGATTTTGTCACGTGCAGCAGCCACTTTGTACTGGTGGTAGTGTCTTGGCGCTGGTCGCTGCCTTGGCACAAGTACAGGAGGGCGGGATCGGCGTAGGGGCAGCCAGTAGCAGCGGCGAGCATGAAAGGGGCTTGACCAATCTCCTTCGGAGTGTAAGCAGCCGAAATTCCTTAGACAGATGGGATACACATGTAATACATACAATAACCTATCTCTTTCTCTTGCGGTCCTCCTTCTCAGCCTTAGCCTCAAGCGCATCCCAGTCCTCGCCTTCCTCCTCGTCCTCTTCTTCTTCACCAGAACCAGACTCCTCCTCATCAGAGTAGGCGTCCGAGTCTTCCTCGGAAAATTGCGACACAGACTCGTCAGACGGATCCTCATCGGATGGAGTGAAAGCATCCTCCTCAGACTCCTCCTTTTCATCTTCACTGTCAGATTCTGTGTTGAGAAAGCTCCAGCCACCATTGGCGAAAAACTCGTGCGGGTCTTCCGCCACAGTCTTCATAATGTTCGGCCAGGCAAGATTAACGGGACCCTCATAGTAAGGAATGTCGGACTCATTGAGCCAATCCTTGACCGGATCAAGCTGTACCATTGGCACATTGTTGATGTGCGTGACGGGACGCGTAAAATCCTTGTAAATAAAGACGAGATCAAACTGTCTCAAGCCGAACTGTACTCTCTCCAAGTGAACCAGCTCAATCTCCGACAAAGTGATGACCGTGAACGGAGGATCAATCAACTGCACAAGACAGTCAATGGTGGGCTGGCAAAACACAGCTGATCTGAAGGGAACACCCTCAAAACCAAGAGCTCTAAATGGCTTGTCAACCTCCAAAAATTTGGACGCGTCAGAAATCTTTTGAGCAAAATTTTGAAACTCATTGTTGAGAGCCTGTCTCCGTCTGTGTTCCTCCTGCTCCTGTTCCAGCTCGTCCTCATCTCCGTATCTATACTTTCTTCTTCGGTTTCCAGTCTCGTCAAACTGAATATCAGTGGCTTCTCTGTAGAATTGAATGTCCTTAGTCTTCTTCTTGCCGACAATTATGGGAGACTTGAGGTGGCAGTGAATGAGTGCCAGCAATTCGTGATCACACGGCTGATAAAAGAGATGCTGGATATTGGAAAACAGCACATCAATTTTCTGCTGGCCAGGAGAGTTGTATCTCAAACCATTTTCGTGAATCTCCACCACGCCAGCTACTCTCTTACCCTCTGGACCTGGACGAACAAAGGCATTATCCAACCTATCTGGTCTGGCATTTCTGATGGGAATAAGAGAGCCCTGCTCAACGACATCTGCCATCTCCTTCTTTTCGGCCTCCCTCTTCACTGCATCTCTCTTGAGATCGCTAATCTTTTTAAATGCCTGAGCCATTCTCTCGCCGTCTCTGGAGCGAAGAGTAATGGAGCGCAAGAAATTGGCGGTCGGGTCTTCGAAAGGAACATCTTCCTTCTTGCCGGATCCCGCTTGACCGGGAGAGTGGAAATTAAGACGCAAGTACGTGTACTCGCCCTCTTCATTTTTGGATCCCGACTTGTAGGTAGAAATATGAAAAGGCACAGTTCGTCCGTTGATAGGAACAAGGATAGTTTGGGCCTTGGTGTCAACATGAATACGCAAGTCCTTGGCAAGAGGAAGTTGTTCGTCACGTTTGTACGACTCGAACTTTTTGAAAACGGCCTTGGGGCCAGTATCGACCGAGCCAGTGACATCGCTATAGCGCTCGGCACCCTCCTTCTGAAGTCTTTCGTGCAGATCAGCTTGGTGTAGCTTCCGTCTCGCCTCGGGGTCTTCGGTGGACTTTTCTTCGTCCCTGAGACGGCTTCTCAGCACATTCTTGCCACGGGAAGAACGCGCCAGCCCGGAGGTCTCAGGCTTGACGTCTTCATCAAGGTCTTCGCCCTTGAGGTAGAGAGACACGTCCTTGACGTTTTTGGGAGAAGCTGTGAAGACAACCGGCTTGTCAGTGGTGACCTTTATGGTGTCAATGATGAAGAGGGAATATGGAGACTTTTTCTCAACAATGTCGGAAAAGCCAACAATGAGGTTGAGGGTCATGCCATCTTCGAGAGTTTTGGCCTCGGTGTTTTTTAGCGACAAGGCAAGAGAAGTATCTCTAAACTCAATACCAATTCCCCAGCCGCATGACTTGATGAAGTTTTTCTCCAATGCCGGTGCGTGCTCCTTCACGTAGGACGTGGCAGCCTCGTAGACAGAGCGACAAGAGACACCAGCTTTGATGACATTGTCCAGCAAATGCTGCTGAAGCGCCACCAAAACGCCGTAGTTTTCTTCCTGGCCCTTTGTCGGATTGATGAAGTAGGAGCGTCCAATGTTGGAGCAGTACGACTTGTATCTGAGTCCAAGGGAGCAAAGAATGACGCCAGTGTGGCTGAGCGGCTTGTTGGTGGAGATGGCGCTCGGCTTGAGATCGTAGACCTGGGACTGGACAATGGGGGAGTAGCACCAGTCAAGAAGGCCCGGGTCAAGTTCTGAGGAGATTTTGAGCGCCTTGAAGTAGGCAGCGTCGTCAATCTTTTTCTCAATCTTATCTGACAGCTGGGCGTGGGTGATTTTGCGCTCCTCGTCAACTGCAGACGTCATTTCTTCGTAGAAGTAGCTGGTGAGCAAAGCAAGGGAGCATTTGGAGGCGTAGCGAATGGCACGGAGCTCTTCTGCGTCCTTGACAGCAAACAAGCTGGCCAGGGTTGGGGCGGCATCGACTTCGGTGGTGTCGCCCTTTTTGGCGTCCCAAACGGCCTTCCATTCGTTTGTAAAAGGCGATTCAAACTTATCTTTGGCAATGAGGCCGACCTGCTTGTCGGTGGCGGTGACAAGCTCAGCCAGGTCCTCAAACAGCTTCTTGTTGTGCTCGGGGTCTTTGGTGCGCGTCCAGATCTCGACTAGGCCCTCCTTGGCGAGCTCAGCCAGGTACTCAGCCTTTTTGGCAGTCATGACAAAGACGACTCGCTTGGGGGTGACGACGAGCGCTGTAGAGGGAAACTCGTAGCCGAGGAGCCAGACATAGATGGCGGCTGTTTTGGTGTAGGGGTTTGCCTCGTCGACCTTGCCGGAGACGATGAGAAGAGACTTGAAGGGAGACTCGGCCGAAGCCAAGGCGGTTTGCAGCTCCTTGACTCTCTGGCGGAATATTCCAGCGTCAATTGAGACCGACATTTAGGTAGGAGGATTAGTTTTTGGTGATGGTGGGTTAATGAACACAGCCGTGTGACGCGTCGAGACCCCCAGGCCATTCATTGCCAGGCTGTGCCGCAAGCAGAGGCGCTTGAGGCTGGATAGCACAGGCAGGGGGGGAAAAAATAACCAAAAATAACCAGAAATAACCCGAATAAAACTGGAACAAAGGGAAAAGGCTTGTAGTCGAATCTTTGCTCTATTGCAGGTCTTGCTCTTAGCCTGCTTCCTCGGCCTTGTCCCAGTGGCACCCACCAACGACATTTCACAGTGTCTCACTTCAGGGCTCACTTACTCAGCAGCTCAGCTACCTCAGCCTTGCATGCCCGACGACGCCAAACAGCTGTGGCAGGAACTGTCTGTCCTCGACAAGGTGTCGAAAGCTGCCGAAAACACTGTGCAGACTGGGTCATTCTTTGGTGAGGCCCACTCGCAGGCCCTGCACTCGCTACAGGCCTCGCAGGTGCAGCTCACGGAGTTGCTTATGAGCCATGACGACACGCTGCGGGAGAACCAGGGCCGGTTTGCGCGAGAGTGGAAGGACAGCGACATGCCCAATTTGAAGGACCATATTTCGTCGATGCAAGAGTTTCAGAGTTTGAGTGATCGGGTGACGGAGTCGATCACGCTGTTGGATCGGGTGAGTGAGAGTGTTAGGGATTTGGAGGGGAGGAGTAGCTAGAACTGGCTGCCAAGTAGGCAATCGTGGCTGAATCATACTACCAGACAGACTGCTAGGCTGCTTGCAATACAGGCAGCTGGCTGAATCGGAGAGCTTGTACATGGCAGGCAGGCGTTAGCTGTCATAGGCCACCCGCAAAGCAGGCAGTTGAGAGTTGATTTGCAAAACAGAAACGGGTCATTTGGTTTGTCAAAAGCTAGCTAAGTCTTGTAGTTTGCAACTGGATCCTGCCAGGCTGGACCAGCCAGTCACACCTGGAGTGCAGGGCCGGCTACTTTGGTAAATTGCAGTGGACCGCTTATCAGTGGAGGTCAAGGGGAATGCACCGAGTCAAAGGGAGCCAGACGTGAAGACAAGAGCTGGCATGGGCGGTGAGAGTGGCAGAGGGTGGCCACAGAGTGAGCACTCTCCAGCGCTTACTTCACCGACGCTCTGCCTGCCGAGCTGCCGTGCCTTGCTGCGGACGTGCCTGTAATCTCCGTCTAATTTTATCGTGGGGCAGCGTGGGGCAGATAGACGCTGAGGCGGGTGAGCCGACTAAGAGGTTGGCCGAGCCCCCGCAGAGATGGTTGGAGAGAATTCTCCTAGCATGCTCTTCCCCCCAGTGCTCGTCGGCTCAGCCATCCAGCCCTCCAGCCTTCCGGCCCTCCAGCCCTCCAGGCTGGGCCCCGCCTGAAACGCACCCACCCCTATCCAGCATTTCTGCGCGCCACGTAAAACCCCTCCCCCCCAAATCTCCCAACTGGGGGGGCTTTGCGCGCCAGTGTCGCCCGCAACTCCCAGCCCAAACCCCCTCCAGTGCCTCACACCACAAGCCTCCCTTTTTCCAAATCAGTTGCAACGAACGTAGCTTGAAAACAAACCAACACGATGGGCGACGAATACGACTTTCTCTTCAAGGTGGTGCTGATCGGCGACTCGTCCGTCGGCAAGTCCAACATTCTCGGCCGCTTCACCCGCAACGAGTTCAACCTCGATTCCAAGTCCACCATTGGCGTGGAGTTTGCAACGCGTACAGTCGAGGTCGATGGCAAGGTCATCAAGGCCCAGATCTGGGACACAGCCGGCCAGGAGCGCTACCGCGCTATCACCTCGGCCTACTACCGCGGCGCCGTAGGCGCCCTCCTCATGTACGACATTTCCAACATGGAGACGTACGAAAACGTGGCGCGCTGGCTCAGCGAGCTGCGCGACAATGCCGACGCGCAGATAGTCATTATGCTGGTCGGCAACAAGTGCGACCTCAAGCACCTGCGGGCTGTGCCGACCGACGAGGCCAAGGCGTTTGCTGCCGAGAACAAGCTGCTTTTTATTGAAACGTCGGCGTTGGATGCCACCAACGTCGAGCTGGCGTTCAAGAACATTCTGACCGAGATTTACAGACACTACGCCGACCAGACCCTGCACACGGATCTTGAGAAGTCCAATTTCAAGGAGGGCGACAAGATTGACTTTTCGCCCAATGTGACGGACGGGTCGAGTAAGGGTGGTTGCTGTTAGCCGGTTTAGCCCAGGTGGCCTAGTGGTATTGAATAGTTACGAAATGAATGTCATTGGTTAGTCTTTTTAAGGTCCCACAGCAAGAGGCCGCGGGCGAGGCCGCGGGCGATGCCGCTTTGCTGGCGCTGGGCTCAGTGCGAGCCACTCCACGACATGGCCGGCGCGAGAAGAGTCGCCAGCCAACTAGATGTACGCCAGCTCCTGGTTGGTAATATTGTCAAAATGGCTTTGCTAATCTCACACTCTCTTTGAGCAGCCCAATGGCCCCTAGACCGCCCAGAGGGTTTGTGCCGGGGATCAGGATTTGATTGAAGCCCGTAGCATCGTGGGGCCTGGCCCTCTGATAGATTGAATACTACACTGGCTTCCTGGCCTGGTCTCTGCTCGAAGAATCGGTGGCCTCCTGGCCTGGTGGTCTCTGCTCGAAGAATCGGCGGCGCCAGCTGCTCCGTACTCTCGCCCTCTCACATGGCCCCGACAATTCTCAGTCTTCCAATCATTTATCACTACATATCCGTGTCTTGCGCCCGCGCCTACTCCGGCTGAGGAGTGTACTCGCCACTCTCGTCCTCATCCTCATCGTCAACCAGGCCGCCCTTTTCCGCCTTGAGCTTCTCAATCGTCGCCTGGTAATCAATCTTTTTGCCACGCGTTCTACGGCCGGAAATGATGTTGGCAGTGTCAATTTCGTCCAGTCCATCATCCTCGTCTTCGTCCTCATCGTCCTCGTCAACACCAGCCTCTTCCTCTTCCTCTTCTTCCTCTTCCTCTTCCTCTTCTTCCTCCTCTTCCTCTTCGTCATCCTCGTCATACTCGGGAGCAGGCGCTTTGCCCTTGCCCTTGCCCTTGTCAGCAGCGGGCTCTACGGGCTTCTCCTCCTCCTCTTCGGCTGGCTTCTCCGCAGCAGCCTCGTCAGCGGGCTCAGCTTTCTCCGCAGGTTTCTCCTCAGCAGCCTTTGGCTCAGCCTTGGCTTTCTTCTCAATGGGCACATCGGCGACTTCCTCGGCAGCACGCTTTGTGCCGCTGGCAACTTCGATTTCTGGGGCGGTCATTGGTCTTTTGGCGTTTCTAACGTTGTGTCGGGTGGTGGGGTTGAAATATGGCTCTCGAGGGCTCTTTACCCAGCAACTTTGGTTGCTGGGCGATGAGTGGAGCGAGAAGAGGCGCCCAGCGAGAGCTGGACAACCGAGACGATAAATCAGGTCGAAATATCGGCTCGGGTCCAAGTTGAGTCTGGCAAAATCCTCCCCGCCCACTCTCCTAGTCGTCACCTTTCCTTTCCCTACCTTCTCTCATCCCGCGCGCACTCGTTGAACTGGCGCTGCCCCACGTGACCCCATCCCTCCCAAAATATCGGGCTTTGATTCACACCATCCAAATTCTCCAACCATGGTCACTGTCCCGAGAAAAGCCAAGCTTCAGGACCTCATCCACTACCGCCTGCGCGTCACAGCCAGCGACGGAAAGCAGCTTGTTGGCACCCTCCTGGCCTTCGACAAGTTCATGAACCTCGTCCTATCAGACTCTGAGGAGTTCCGCACTCAGCGCAACGGCAATGTCGCCAGAAGACCGCTGGGTCTCGTCATTTTGCGCGGCGAAACTGTCGTGTCGGTTTCGGTCGAGGCTCCCCCGACCGGTGCGGACGTCAGCAAGCTCCCGGCCGGAACAGGCTCCGTCAAGAGCGTTCCGGCCGCGCCCGTCAAGCTCAATCTGCCGCTGGCAGGCACGTCCTCAGGCTTTGGCGTTCCCATGGCTGCGCTCAATGCTTACAAGAAGTAGCATTTGCTGGGGTTTTAGAGCAGCGCCAGCAAGTTCTGCCCGTTCCGACTGGTCAAAAACTGCCGGTAGAACGGCAGCAGCCGGTGTGAGCGCTGGAACATGCCCCCCGTCAGCGTTCGTAAAAAGTCTTCCATGCTGAAACCCTGCGTGCTAGCCACATAGGCCAGCAGCGGCGTCAGCAGCTGGAATGTGAGGGCGTGGAAGTGAGTGTGCACTTGGAAGTCGCTGGCGCCAGCCAGCATGGCCGCCAGAAACCGCGTGTCTGAGGGAATCAGCCGGGCACTGGCCCGCTGGTGTGCGTGCAGCTGGTGCCTGTCTGCAGACTCGCGAATGTCCTTGCACGCATACACAAGCGGCGCTGGCTTGCCAGTTGTGGAGGAGGAGGATGAGGAGGAGTGGGTGACGAGAAACGGGTTGGTGGTTCCCCAGACACCGATCGCGCCCTCGCCCTCTTCAATCAGCCCGGCAGTCTGCATCGTGACATACTCAGCAATGCGGCAGCTGTAGAGCACTGGCGAAATTAGGTACAATAAATTAGTGATGAGCATGGAGCAGACGTGCGGCGACGAGGCAAGAATGGTGAGCGGCTTGGACAGCAGAATGTGCTCGTACAGCATGTAAATATCGTGGACGTCAACGTAGCGCAGCAGCTCCGTCCACGAGCCAAACGGCTTGTGCGCATAGATGAGGTCGGGCACAAAGCCTGGCTGGCGCACGCGCAGCCGCTGGTAAAACGCCGCCAGGCTTGCCGGCGCACTGTCCGAGCGCATCATAGTATACACATGCCCCAAAAACGGCTTCTCCTCGCCGCGGCTCCAGCTGGCAACGTCGTGCACAGCAGCATCGAGCACCGGCACCTTGTCTATAATGTCGTTCAAAACAAAGCGATCGTGTGCCACAATGCGCTCCAGACAGTCCTGAAAAAGCGTCGGAATGTCTTTCAGCGACAGCACGACGAGCGACTCCTGGATATACCCACGCTGGCGGTCGCCCTGCATGCATTGCGAAAAGAGGGCGTAGCCGTGCACGAGCTGGCCGCCGAGGTGCTCGCAAGGGAAGCGGAACGAGTGGAAAGCCGAGGTGTTACCAACAACAGCGATCCGTTCTGGCAGCGAGGAGAAGCAAATGAGAGACAGGTCGTGCTCCGAAAAGCGCACACTGGGGCGCATCAGCTTTAAGTCCGGGCCAATGTTGACATCGAATTGGACAATGACGAAGCAAAGCACCCACTTCTGGAACTCTGCGATAACGCTCTCCGGGAGCTCATTCTCGTCCTTTACCAGCAACTCGTGGATCCGGAACGAGCTCTGAAAGCTGGACGGGAGTGTCATGAGGGGGAGGGGTAGGTGGACCCAGGTCCGCTTTATGGGGGGCCGTTTCAGGGGAAGCGATTCTGGGGAGAAACCGACGGCAGAAAGAGAGATACAGAGTTCTTGAAGGAGAGCAGGTTGCTACGCTCAGAAAGTGTAGAAATTGCTTGTTCCGCTCGAACCGGAGGCCGCGATCTGTTCAATGTCTGGCGCTAACGCTTGGCAAATGTGGGGCACTGCCCCACCTGCACAGCCCTTTGCTGCACCACTTTACTACAGCCCCGCTGTCAAACAACGGTAGAGTTTAGGGGAGGGAGGTGGCCGCGCCAGCAGCGGCCTGCAAGGCAGCCCTCCTAGAGCCTAGACGACTTGTTGCGCTTGTAGCTGATTCGTTCTACAGGTTGTAGCCATTACTCCTTGATTGCTTTACTTGATGGTTTGCACTGTCTTCGGCTCTCGCCCGAAGGCAGAGCGCCAGCCTGCAGTCTCAGAATGGCCATCTCTGTAGCACAAGCTGCTGCCTGGACTGTTGCACGCAGCCGTATCGGAGGCCGAGAGCCAGATGCCACACTCCATTGGCCCACAGTTACCGAACCTTCCAGAGCGGCTGTCGGTGGAGGCTGCAGCACTAGGCGCAGGAACGACCGAGACGGCCGGTCGAAAAATAATGCAAGAGTAGATAGACCCGTAGAGTACTGCTGCTATAGCAAATGTTTAGCATGCCCAACTACAAAATCCATCCGATATTCCCCATAGTCCTTGTTCAATGCTCTTGCCACGCGGTCACCCACCTGTATTATATTACCAACCGCAGACTCCCGCTTGGGCTCCGCCGCCTCCGACTCCGCTTACTCCCAGTGGGTAACGCTTCCCGGCGGCAATTTAACTGCCAGGTGCCCACTTTGCATCGACCGACCTCCACTCACCAGCTCTCTAAGCTTCTACGACGCTTACTGGACAGCACCAGAGCCGATTATCCGCTGAGACCTTTTTTTTTCCGTACTCTACTTTGGCCAGCGTCCGAAGGCTCCCCCAGAATCCTTATACTCTGGCCAGTTCCCGATCCGACCTCCCACGCACGCCTGCAAGTACCCACTGGAGCGGCTGCACTAGGCTTGCAACTGGATTTTGACTAGAAATAGCTAAGCTACAACTACTATAGGCTACAGGCTTCAGGTCACTACAGCATTCCACTGCACAGCACCCTCAGACTAGATTTTTACCACAGTTTACACAACACCTTGCACTCACTGTGCTCGCTGGTAAGACCACTTCTACTCACCGTTACTCCGCCATTAAACCTAGGCCATCTCTCCGGTGAGTCCACTTCTCTCAAGCTCCCCCCAATAACTCCACCCAACAGCGCACGTCCACGCCTCACCCCTCCCTCCCGTCTGCTCCCCTTTGCAGTCACTCAATTACTGAGCAAACCTCCCAACGTACCACCGGACCCACCCCAAGTGTGCACCACCTCTGAAAAAGCTTCGTCAAGATTTTCACCCACCTCCCATCCGCTTCCCTGTGGACATTGCTGCATTAAAACAGAGGGCCGCTCACGTCAACCACACTTGAAGTGCGAGTCCCCCTCCTATTTATTGAGCTACACAACTCTATCTGCTCTCAAAACCCCTTACCCCTCCCCCCTTTCAAAGAGTCCCATCTGCGCTGCGCCTTGCCAGCCAGAACTCCATTTCTCCCCGCGTTTCCAAAAGTGATTGGCTATTGACTCCAACGGTTGTCTCCTAGGAACTCTCGTTTCCCGGTCAACAACCCCCTTTATTTATTTCAGAGACCTCTCACTTTATTTATTTGTCAATGACCATGATGGCCACCTCTTCTCCGCCTTCACTGTCATCGTCATCATCCTTCTCCACGGCCGCCTCCTCTCTGCCTGACGTCCACTGCACCCCGCTTCCCGATTTATGGGGCTCCTCGATCGGCGGCCAGTCGGCCTCCATCAAGGCCTCGCAGTCTAAGCACTTTCCGGGTATCGGTTCTTCAGCCCCAGGTGGTTCCGCTGCCGCTGCCGCCGTAGCGGTTGCCTCGGCCAATGCCGGATCTCCAGTTGCGGGCTCAGCAGCTCCTCCCCCGCCTCCGCAGGCCTCGTCGGCTCCGGGCGCTGAAAAGTCGGCTCTCAGTCGTCTCGCCACCATGTCAGACCCTGTCGCCACCGCCCCGTCCTCGCCCTCCACGCTCCTCTCCAAGGAGTCTATTTGGGGCACAGCCTCGGCCTCTGCTGCGCTTGGAGGCTCTGCTGGCTCGCTGGGCTCTGTCGGCGGTGTTGGAAGCGTTCTCGGTGCTCACCAAGGCCCTGCCGCATTCCCGTTTGGTGCTCCTGCCCCAGCCTCAGGCGCCGCAGCTCGCAGAACTTCAACCGCTCCCGGACCTCTTAGCGAGACCTTTGCGGGGTTTTCGGGTCCGGCTGGACCTCCTGGTGGTCCTCTTCGTCTCTCGCGTGCCCCGTCCTTCCCTGCAGCTGGGTCTAGTGGCCCCTTTGCCGGCGTCGCGGCTCCCTACGAGGAGCATGACCTGGCGGTACCCCACGACGTGTCTCGTCTTCCTTCCCTGGCTGACCACACTGGCGGACTTTCCCGCACCGCGTCGGCCGATGACTGGTCCTTTGGCGCTGCCGGCATGATGCGCAGCGGTATGACTGGCCACCATCAGGGTTTCCGTCAACAGCCACTGCAACACCCCCAGCCGCATCACCACCAGGCCATGGCTCCTCATCATATTCCACCAATGCCTCTTATGGGTACTGGTCCCGGTGGTGCTAATGGCACGTCCATCTCTCCGCCATTGAGAGCGTCCTCAACGCCGCTCTCCATGGCTCAGCCTGTGACAGCCATTGGCCAGGAAAAGCGCGCCTCCGTCTCGACCGCCAATCCGCTCGCTAAGCAGCCAGCGCCAAACGGGCTGCAGCGTGGCGTGGCGCCCATGACTGCTCAGTCCTCGCAACAAGCCGGCGTGGCTCGCTCAACAGGCACCAGTGGCAGCAAGAAAACCAAACAGCCCACAAACACGGAGCTTTACAAGACAGAGCTGTGCGCATCGTACATGAACTCTGGAGGCAATTGCCCATATGGTGATAAGTGCCAGTTTGCTCACGGTGAGCACGACCTCAAGATTGTTGACCGCCCACCCAAGTGGCGCTCCAAGCCATGTCAGAATTGGCTCAAGAGCGGAACTTGTTCTTACAATGACCGCTGTTGTTTCAGACATGACTAGGACTCTTTTTTTTGTTTGTTTGTGCTCTTGGTTCTTGGCTACGCGCTGTATCTATAGTATTTATTAGTAGCTAATATGATTTACGAAATTTTGCTCGCGGTTGCGAGCTTGTCGAAGTCGATAGGCCCCAATGCTTATTGCGTTTGCTCACCGGACTATCCAGAATTCGCTCCAACAGGAACCATTCTTTCGGCATGCGAGGTTTGGATCCGGCCATCTGCATATCCAGCTGGTGCCTTGATGCCCTGGTACAGTCAGATTTTAAACAGGAAAGGGACTTTATTTGGCGAGAGTTGATTCATAGCTACATTCTTTAAAATTACTGGACACTCTTTTAGGTCATTCATTTCCCTCGCTCTTTCTTTGGCCTTCACTTGCCTCCGCTCGCGCCTCTCCGGCACAGCCGCACTATCTATTACAGCTCTCCAACACTCGACCGACTCCACCACTACTACACACGCCATGGCAGACTCTGTGAGCCGGATCTCGGCTATCCTGGAGTCCGCTCGGGAGCTTACTGTTGAGGCAGCATCTTCTGCATCATCTCGGCTCTCGGCTATTGGAGATCTAGCCGCTCCAGCTCGCCAAATGCCAACAGCAGCCGTCGAGAAACTGTTATCTTCTTCCTCCGAAAGAGACAAGCTCAATGGCATGAAACAGGTTGTGGCACGTGTGGCTCGTGGTCAGAATACAGAGGCTCTAGAACTGTTTCCCCACGTAGTCAAAAACGTGACTTCAACTAATATGGAGACGCGCAGACTTGTCTACTATTATTTGCTGCGATACGCTGAATGGGAGCCAGATATGGCTCTTTTGTCCATCAACACAATCCAAAAGGCTCTGGGCGATCAATCCCCGGTTGCCAGGGCTCTGGCAATTCGTGCAATGTCGGGAATCCGTGTTGTGGCCATTTCTCAAATTGTAGTTCTCGCCATCAAGCAGGGAACCACAGATCTGTCACCACTGGTGCGCTCTGCCACTGCTATGGCTATCCCGAAATGCTTGGAGCTTGACTCTTCCACCGTGACGGCGCTAACTCCTCTCCTGCAGAAGCTGCTCGCTGACACAAACTTCCAGGTGCTGGGGACGGCCCTGGTAACGCTCTCTCGCAGTTTCCCGGACCGCCTTGAGCTCCTGCATCCAATTTTTCGCAAAATTTGCGCTTCTATCTCCTCTTTCGACGATTTTTCCCAGGTCTCGGTACTCACCCTAATGCTACGCTACGCCCGTCAGTATCTGCCATGTCGCGGATTCACTACTACTAGCGATCAATTTGCAGACTACGATCTACTTCTGAAGTCAGTCAAGCCTCTGGTATACTCGCGCAACTCAGCTGTCATTGTGGCACTCACGCGCCTGGTTTATGCACTTACAACCGAGTCTGCATTCACAGATTATTGTGCTGAGAGCGGTCTCAACAATGCCCTCGTGCGCCTCATGCGGGCAAACCAGGATGTTTGTAGCATTGCGCTCCAAAGTATCATGACAGTTATTCTCAGTCGTAAGGAGGCCTTTCGAAGTTTTATTAAACGTTTCTACCTCTTTCCCGGTGACTCAGAGGCGACGCAGATCAACAAAATCTATTTGCTTGATGCTTTTTGTACACCTCAAAACTGCAACACAATCGCTGGCGAATTTATGTATTATGCATCAACCAATCAGATACCAGCGGTCGTGCGTGCAGCAGTTCGCTCGCTAGGCAACTGCTCCACAATCAGCCCAGATCACAAGGATGTTATTTTCACATGGTTGCTACATCAAATCTCTTCGAGCAATACGGCCTTGGTCACAGAATGCCTTAACGTCATTCGTGCTTTAATTATGGCCGAACCGCAACTGGACACTTCCATTGTCCCCAAACTTGCATCGCTCATACACACAAACTTGGTAGATGAAGCGCTCGCTAGTGTCATCTGGCTTGTAGGCGAGTTTGTGCCAACTAGCGCTGCAGATATTGCTCCCGATCTTCTTCGCAATTGCCTGAAAGGCTTTGCCGACCGAGGTGACCATGTCCGCTACCAGACCGTACTGCTTGCTGCTAAGCTTCACCTCTACTACCAAACAGAAGAACGATCAGAAGCATCCAAAGTTGCCAACATGTACAATTATGCTATGGAACTGGCCGCAGTTGATCCATGTTATGATACTCGAGACCGTGCTCGCATGTTCAAGCAAGTACTGGAAGGCGGCGCTAATACGGACATCGCGAAACTAATGCTGCAAGCACCAAAATCTGCACCCTCCACGTCTATACCAAAATCTCTCTACTCGGACAAGTATGTTCTTGGCTCACCCAGTTTCTTGTTTGGCCATAATCTCGACAATGACATCAAGCTCCCAGATTTTGCCAACGAATTTGCTGATACGTCCATTCGCGATGTTGAGGAAATTACAGAAAAGCTCACGGCTATCAAGAGTACGGCGATTTCTTCTACGCAATCCGTGTCTTCGCATGGCGTCCCTATTAGCGGTAAAACACTCAACAACCAGACTCTGGATGAGTTCCTGGGTGATGCTGATTCCGTCGGAGCTGAGTCAAGCGAAGACGAAGAAGAGTCGGAAGAAGAATCAGACGAATCAGAAGAATCGGGGGAGGAGACGTCTGAAGAAGATGAAGATGACGACGAAGAAGATTCAAAAGATCAGTTGATTGATGAGGCGAAAGGAAAATCATTGAATGACGACCTTGAAGAGTACGATTCAGAGTATGAAAAATTTTTAAATTGATGATCTAACTCGATTTCTCATCGCCGTATTATAAAATACCCACTAGAGCATTGCAATGAAACTTAGATCCACACATTCAACTCAGGCAATGCACATACCTCCTGAGGATAATAAGGCGTCATCTGGTCAACACTCTGGCTGTAGCAGTTGTTGTACACTTTCCAGTATGGTTCTCGAACCTTTGTCGCCGGGTGGAACAGACCAGCCCATAGGTAATAAAGTACGGTCCCGGGACCAAGGACATTGCGTAAAGCGTCTATTGCTTCTACCGCCCTAATATGTACCTGTGGCCGTTCATCCAGTAAATTTGGAATAACCAAATTCAAGAAATGGATCATAATGTCCTCACAGTTGAGGCCGTAGCACCCATAAGCGAGATGCTTGACTACTGTACACGAAGTCTGTCTGTGAACAAAATCTGGGTTGGACAATCCCTCTTGAACGAGAGTGGTGATCGCCCACAGGTAGTCTTTAGCCATAGACCCAATGTACTCGAACATGAACGTCATTGCTTTCAGCACACCATTTTGAACTGTTGGATCAGGAGATTGGTACTCATTCATCAGAGCAGGAAGAACAGTGAATGGTTGACAAGTTTCGGCCACGATGCCGATGGCCACAGCGGTACAAACTCTTGACTGTCGCTCCTGTACGCGTAGACTAGTCAACAATGTAGCCAAAACATCTTGAGGACCAATAGCTTTCGCTATGAAGCCAAAAGTATCGTTTGCGGCAAAACGAGTGGCCTTGCGTTGTGCCTTGAGCATGTCTAGCAGCTCAAAGCAAATTCTCATCCACTCTTTTGCGGGGACATATTCCGCCCCTCTCTCAGCAATACAACCAACAAGCGCTATGCAATTCTGTTGCGCCTTTTCGTGTCTGTTTCTTAGAATTGGAGTTAACCTTGGCAATAAATCACCAATGGGGGGCTGGATTGTAGATGGTCCAACAACTGACACAATAGATTTCAACGCTCGCAAAATGGAACCAAGAACATCTGGATATTCTTCACCCAATTGTTCGTATAGAACATTGCCCAGCTTCAGAAGCACCTCATCTTCGCCACATGCTTTGATAGTCACTGCAATGTTGGATATCAAATCAGCTGCTTGTTCTCGCACACTTGGCTCCTGGCTACCTAAGCGAAATAGAACTGTAGACAGAATTTGCAGAATATAAGGCTTGCATCTTCCGCCAAATTTGTTGATCACGTCGGATACTCCAGATAAGAGTAGAAAGTCTGTTTTTGACTGCGATTGAAATGCTGTAATGAGGGCGTCGATCAGTAGCTCCTCTAGGCGCTTAGGAACTTCGGCAACGCTGCGAGAAGCAACGCACTGTTTTACTGCATCAATCCCCATGACACGGAAGGCTTCTGATTCATCTTTGACGACTGGAATCAGTCGTGAGAACGTTTCAATAAGCCCAACTCTATCAGCTAATGCTAATGTGGCTTTGATGAGAAAAGGATAGGTTCGGCGATCTGAGGCTAATCTGCGCGTCCAAAATGATTTGAAGAATGGTTCAATAACGCTCTCCATCAAATACTCCCTTGTCAGACCATCAACCGCTAAACACTGAGTGAAAACATGGAGAACTGTGCGTCTCATTTGGTCGTCATTGGTGGCAAACTCACGTAACAGGATTTTCATTACTTCCTTCGTGTAGTATGACGAATACTCAGGATCCATTAGTTGGATGAGAGCTCCTACACAGCTCAGAGCATGTGACAGCGCCCTGGTTCTATCATTGCGAATAGAGGACCATAATGGTTCCAGAACGCTTTCAAACGACTCGATTCCAAAAGGATAACTAGCCTCAGCAAGAGCTGCGATTGCGCTCGCAGATGCTGATCGGATACGGGGTGTTTGATCTTTCAAACCGAGAGCAGCACAATCTACCAACTCCTTGAGGTGCGGCAATATACCCCTTTTCAAATCCAGTGCCAAATAGCGAATAGTTCTCATTCCAGTATGTGGCGCCAGTTGTGACTTTTTCGAGTTGCATATCGCTTTCAGGAAGGGTACGAGTTGGGGGATCCCAAGGGAGGATGCAACAATAGCAAATGTTCTGGCCGTGATGTCTCGAACGTTGTCATCAGAATTGTCAATGTCAGGTCGCATAACTGCTATCATTTGAGCCAAGCCGACGGCATTGGACAGGTTTCTTATGATTTCACGGGCTTCAGCACGCAGAACAAGCTCCTCCTCAACTAATAGTGGTTGAATGACAATGAGAATCTTGTGAGTGAACGGCCGTGCCAAACTTCCCAGCTTGTAGAGCACACGATCCACCACTTTGACCAGCAAATGGCGTTCCTGTTCTCCAATGGACGGCTCCATTAGTAGTGGCAATAGATGAATGAAGAGCTTGTCAGCCCCTAGCGACTTTGCATTGTCGACGATCCTGCGCAGCGCGATTTTTCGTACAGCCGGAGTGCCGTTTTTGATTTCAAGAAGCATGCGCATGATATTGAAATTGGCGAGCTCATCAGCTGTCATTCGCGACGTATCTGTGTTCTTCATAAGCCCTCCAAAATATCTCATATCTTCTTCACGGAGAAACTGTAGAGCGCCTACGTTCGGCACTTCCTCCGGAACATTATAAGATGCACCCAGCACGGTCCGGGCCATGTCAGAGTTGTCCTGGAGAATTGTAAAGCCCTCCGTCTGGGGCACAGCCGCCTTCACGGACGCCGAAACATACCCTGGTGGAGGTTCCAAAATCACGTATCCCTCGCTCGGAAGATCAAAATGCTCAAAACTGTCCGCAGTGACAGCCACTGCTGTATCCTTAGCCGGCGCTTCGCTTGTTTGAACATCCCACCGAGATCGCTTACGTGAGCGCTTTGAAGCTGCCAAGGGCTCTAAAGACCGCTCCTCCGCTATTTCCTGGACTCTCTGCTCTTCCCTCTCAAGCTCCCGCATTGACATGGTCGACTTGTAGTCGAAAGAGCCGAAGCCTTCTTCTTCCGCTCTGCTTCTAAGCTGGGAAGCTCTAGAAGCGGCCAGATTAGCCCCAGGCTGTGCTGCAGAGCTCACTTCGTCAGCGTCGTCTCCATCTTGTAGACTCGCTTGAGGTAGACTGTATTGTCCAACCAAAGACCTCTTCATTGATGGGCGACAGAGAAGTTTATGGAGGTGAGGGATTTATATCGATCTCGAGGGTGGCGTGGCAACGCCACCAATACATAAAAACTCGGAATTTGTGATACTTCGGATGGTTTTCTTGGCACATTCTAACCGTCCGCTGTATCGTAGAACTTTCGAGTGCGTTTTAACCATCCCAATCCTTTACTGGAATCATGCCAAACGCTCGATCAATCAGTGCTGGCTTCTCTGCCCTGGGATTCCCGACTGTCCATGTGGACCTGAATGCTTAGCTACTCCGATAGAGGCAACTGTCTATAAAAATACGCTCAACCAGTTGCAAAGCAACCGCTTACTTCTCACCACCAAACCCCCTAGGAGCTTTGGGAAAGAGGTCCTGGGAAATGATGCGCTTGGTGTTTGCAGCCTGCTTTTGCGCCGTCTGGGCATCAACCTTGCGCTGCAAACGAAGCTTATAAATAGAATTGTCGAGAATAAAGACCCGTGGCAGCAGTTTGTCTGCGTCCAGAGCTGGTGGCTCTTTCGGCTCCAGATCGGCCTCCTCCTTCTTGTCGTCTTCGGCAGCCTCCTCCTTTTTGGCCTTCTTGTCTTTGGCCTTATTGGCCTTGCGAGCATCCCATTTCTTTTTCAGATCCTCAACTTCCTTTCGTAGCAGCTTATCGTGCTCGAGTAAAGCATCTATACGAGCCTGCTCGGCTGGCTCTACTGTGGCGAACCCAGAGTCTTTGAGATGGGCCTCGCAAATGTAGAAGAAGTCAGATTTGCCATCTTTTGTGACAAGGACAGCAGGGGTTGGTTTATAGCATACAAAGCAGGCTTTGGAGGCCTTTTCTTCGACCCTTCGCTTGTGGTAGAGATTGTCAAAGGCTGGCGGCATGAAGATGAGGCTGAGTTTGATTGGTGGAAGGGGGGCACCTCTTTGGATGAAAGAGCAATTGCTGCCAACGGGGAAAATTAATGATTATTGTAGAATTCACAGTAAATAAAGGAGCAAACAAGACCCGCTATAGCTTAGCCAGCTACAGCAAGTGCTGTCGGCACTCGTTGCTGATTACCATTTTGGTTTATGCATAAATAATCTACAATGGGTGTAGGGGAGCACTAGCAGCGCTGGCTCGAGGTGGCTGAAGTGGCGGAACCAGAGGTCGACGGCACACACCAGTGCTTATGGCTGGGCCAGGTCACCATCTGACAATCCTTGGAACAGTACTTAGTGCGCTTGCAACGCTTGCACTTGGCAAACTGGCGCGGGTACTCTTCCCACTTGCCACACTCAAAATTAGCGCACTGGCGAATACCGCCGCGAGCATCATCTTTGCGGCAGGAGTTGCGCATAATGACACCGGCCCAGTACTTGATGTCTTTGGCAAAGTCGCCAACAGTGAAGAACTCTACCAGCTTGAAGAGGTTGATGGACTCGCCAAGAAACTCGGAGCTTATGTCGCGCTGCTCGTCGCCAAAGTCATAACTGTCATATTCAAGCTCTTCCGACGACTCATCGCTAGTGTCCTCGATTTCCATATAGTCTTCCATCTTGCGTGCCTCGGCCAGGTCTGAGCGGAGTAGCGGGGACTGGCTCTTGTCGCGCAGCGACATTGACGGAATTAGATGCGAGCTCTGCAGGCTCGGCTTGAGGTACGCGTACTTGGTGACAAAGGCGAGGATTTCCAGTGCCCATAGAATATCTTCGTTCTGGGGCACAATGACACCGTCCTGGAACACACGACGGATAGGGGGAACACGTCCACTCTGCACTGATGACTGGTCGTTCGCGTTGCCCGGGCCGGTAACAGTAGTGCCCGTCTGACGCTGAGCCGGCAGTGGAGTCCGAGCAGGGGGCGCGTTATTAACAACGGCTCCATCATTGCTGGAATCATCGGCATCTTCCCCAACCACCTCAAGCGGAGCAGCCTCCGAGACGGGAGTCAGCTCTTGAACTTCAACACCGCGAACTTCGCCCAGGGTGGGCATGGTCACAACTGACTCAATCGACGTCTGGCGGGTGGCTGGGTTGTCGAAAAGCGTCTGCTGTGTTGCGGAACGAGGGTTGCCACGCGCCATCGCCATAGCCTGAAAAACAGCACCCGACGCCTGCGAATGCAATCCATTTTCGCCAACACCAGCGCCGCTAGCCGCACTCAAGATCGACTGAGCAAGCGAGGGCGCTGGTGGGGCGTCTACAGATGATGCTAGTGTGTCGACCGATGAGACAGAAAAAATGGACGATACAACAGACGCGTTGGAGGACATGATGCTTTCGGCTTGGCGTGACGAACGAGATGCAATGCTGTGGGCGTCGTCAAACTGGTTGTGGCCGTGCTGGCCACCAAGCAGTTGCTGGACAAGTCCGGTTCGAGACTGAAGAAGAGCGTGATGATTTTCCAGCGCATGAGCAGCGCTTTGCTGGTGCTGCTGATAAGTGGCTTGGTGTACCTCAAGCCGTGGCACTGCATTCGCGTCGCGTGCGTGCTGTAGATTTGGCTGATTTGGCACCAATTGCTGGGGTGGCTGCTGCTGTTGTTGTTGCTGTTGCTGTTGCTGGTGGTGGTGGTGATGGTGGCCATGCTGATGGTGGTGATGATGGTGGTGGTGGGATCGGGGGGCCTCAAGTTTCCTTGGGCAGTTGCGTTGGACAACAGTCAGGAAGTTATCCAAAATGGTTGCAATTACGGGAAGCATTCCCGCTTCGACAATGCGACGGCGCACCTTTTCAGTACCGCGAGTGCCCAAGAAAAGGAGGCACTGAAGCGAAAGCATCCATTTGTAGGCACAGACCATCTGAGCCGGAGAGGTGGCCTTGTCGCCGGCTGAGCCTGTGGAGAATGTGCTGCTGCGAGAAGAGTCGCTGACTGCGTCGCTGGATGTGGAGGACGTGCTGGAGGCTGTGTCGTCAAAGTCCTCATCCATATTTAGTTGCTCATCGTGAGGAGCTGCTTCTGGTTGTTTTTCGGTGGCATCGTTGGGCACTGAGGCACTTTCCTTGGCCTGGTCCTTTTGGCCGAGCACACAGGATCGCAAAATGTTGACGAGGCGCTCCAAGCCGCCGTCGGCACAGAGTGTGTCCCGTACCTTGTTGGAGGTGGATGTTAGATAGGTGAGGTGATTGAGGGAGTTGATTAGAGGCCTATCGGAGGTGCAGTCAAGGGCCCTTCGGTCGTAAAGGTTGGAGGTGATGCTGACTGCAGCCCTGTTTTGGGGCACAGATCTAAAGTTGGAGTCGCGCATACTAAGGAGATGGGGGAGTTGCTTTGAATGTTAGTCCAGGGTCATAAGCAGATTTTGGGTGTGTGCGGAAGTGAGAGGCTTTAGATGAGGGTGCTGTGGCGTTAGTGGCGTGCTGTGGCGCGCTGGTGGGCTGGGGAGGGGACGGAGAGGAGGAGTGTTTGAGGGGCGGTAGGGGATCTAGGCTATCGGGGTATTTGCTATCTGGCAATGAGCAGAGCAATATGTAAGAGTGCAAAAGGCTGGGTTTCGTAAGCTGGATTTGCACAAGCGATTTTTGCTGCTGACTTCTGGTGGTTGTTAAGAGTGTGGGTTGAGCAACGGAAGGCGACAAAAGCTAAACGGCACCTGGTCTGTGTGGGTGGGTGTGGCAGCGCTGGGAGGCAAAAAATACAGGTACTGGGAGGAGGAGTCTTTTTCCGAGAGCGTCACAGCGTGACAAGGCCTTATTACGGAGGGGGAAATGGGAGGCGGGAGGCGTTGGGAGGCTACTGGGAGGATGGATTTAGAAGGGAGACGGCATACGGTCTTAGCCGGGCCGGGGCACTGGGTGAGCTGGCTGGGTGATTTGGCGGGGGCAACGCGTGGCGCAAGAAAGAGTGGCGACAGAATTGGGCAGGGACAGAGGTTTCAGTTCGTGGAGAGAGCGCTTTACTAACGATAAGGCAGGCACAATGGAGGAGGTATGGGACAGACAGGGGAGCAGAAAAATCTGGACACTCTTAGCTGACAGCGTAATCGCGACAACCGCGGCGTATAAATTTTTAGCGGCCAAATTTCCCCCGGTCGATCACTCTAACCGTAAAAATTGGCTCGTCGCCCAGCAGCACTAAGCGCTGCACTCCACTGGGGAACCCTCCCAGCAAGGGCTGCAGGGCCAGCTCCGGGTGGCAAATATTCAAAACCGTGCGAAAAAAAGAAAAATCAAACAGCCGTGGTGGGAGGCCATGTGTGCAATTCCCCGCGAGTTCCCAGCCGTGCGCTAAACCCCAGCAAGCAACGCCACTCGGCTCCAGCTGTGCCCGACCAGCACAGCCAACAACGGCACAGCCAACAGCAGCACAGCCCAGACCTAAGGAGCAGCTGAGCAGAGTAAAATTAGCAACTCTGGCAGGCTCACCGGCAAATGACGTTGCACCACTGTCATTTTCCGACCCCGCTGCCCCCTCCCTCTTGGTTCGTATCGCCTTGAGCCGCACCTGGCTCACCGGGTGATGACCCGGCGATGACTCAGTGGCAAATGTCTGTCTGTCGGGACATGTCAGCGCCGACATACATCGCTGAACATGTGAGTCCCCCCGCCAGCTGAGCGTTCGTGAAGTGCCCGTTTGAGGCACGGTGACAGGCATGTGAGCGCCACAGTATGAGAATGAGAATGAGATTCCGGCGGAGTCCCACCAGGTATGCTAAGCGAGCGTTTTGGCTTGCCAGCAGCCCGCCCGACCCTGCGCAGCCTTCCACAGCTTTCCACAGCCTTCGTGGGGGCGTCCCTTTCCCCGCGCAATAAATCCCGCTCCGCCAGAGCCTGGTAGTCAGCACAATCGCAACCTCAGTCATTGGCCGCCTCGCGGCTCCGCTGCAACAATCTGCACAGTGGTACGGCAATGACAACACCCTGTCTGCTGTTTTCCGAAGGGCTGATCCATGGACTTATCCGATAGCAGATCCCGCCGCTTTTGGTTTTGCTATGCAGTTCGTAGTGGGGCAGCGATGCGCAATCGCGCTCGCTGGCAGGCAGCTGAGCGGCGTCTCCGAAGCTTCATGTCAGAGCATCAAGTCAAAGCAAAGCGTCAAGTCAGAGCGGCAAGTCAGAGCATCAAATATCCTAGTCTCAATCTCAATAAATATTCTTTACAGTCCCTAGTTGCGCTCCCGGTCCTTCGTGTCCTTTCTCACGAGCTCACTGCGCTCAACACCAAACAGGCGTAGCATCTCGTCCTTCGAGACCTTCTGCAGGCCCTGAAGATTGCCTTCAAGAACGTCGCCGGCAAGCTGCCGCTTCTTCTCCTGCAACTCCAGGATCTTCTCCTCTACGGTGTCCTTCACAAACAGCTCGTGCACATCCACGTCCCGAGACTGGCCAAGACGGTGTACCCGGTCAATTGCCTGCTCACTCACCATTGGATTCCACCAAGGGTCCAAAAGAATTACTTGTGATGCACACGTCAGATTCAGGCCAAGCGAGCCGCACTTGAGCGAACACAGTAGTACTTGTATACCTTCCTCGTTACGAAGACGATCCAGCACCTTAGCTCGCTTCTCTGCAGGCATGTCCCCCTGGTACAAAACATAGCGGATATTGTTTCTTTCCAGAAACTCCCCTACGACGGAAAGCATGCTGGTAAACTGGCTGAAGATAATGGTCTTTCTCGACGGCTCCTTCGAGAGAATGTTAAGTGTTGCGCGAATTTTGGCCGATGAACCAGTCACCTCGAGTTTCTTTTCGTCCTTTACACTCAGTCCACCAAGGAGATCGGCAAGCTCGTCTCCGCTGCTCTCTTCGCTCGCCATATTGCGGCTAATGTCCACAACTGCCTCTCTGTCCTCCAATGTGAGTTTCTTCTCCACTAGGCTGGGATGGTCACAGAGCTGGCGAAGTCTCATCAACAACGTCAACGCACTGCTACCTGCTTCCCTGCCCAATAAAGCACGAATCTTGCTGGCCGCAATCCGGCTCCATTCCTCATAGAGCTTTCTCTCCTCATCATCAAAACTGAGCGCTGTCCTGTGGACCTTGCGAGCTGGCAGGCTAACACCATTGTTTGCCAAAACTGCTTTTGTTCTGCGAAGCATGATCGCCCCCAGCACTGTACGCATCCGCTCAACAGCTTTGTGGGCCTGTTCGTTGCGCTTGATGGGAGTGGTAATTTGTGTTTTGAAAGTGGAGGCATTGTTGTACGGAGCAAAATCAATAAATGCAATCAATGACTGCAGCTCATCCAGGGAATTCTGGACAGGCGTGCCAGTAAGACACCATTTATTGCGACCATCGAGATTCATAATGGCTTTCGTTGTTTTTGTTTTGGGGTTCTTGATGTAGTGGGCCTCGTCAAGGACGATTCTCCACCATCTGTTATCAAAAATTTTGCCGTTAAGCTCCGCATCTACACTGGAGTACGACATGACAACCACATCATAGTTTGCAATGGTGTCTGCTGATCGATTTTTACCGTGGTAGAGCAGTACTTTTAGCCCAGGAGCTTTGGCTTGGATCTCGGAAACCCACTGATGAAGCAAGGATACTGGCGCCATGACGAGCGTGGCTTTGAGCCCTTCCTCTTCCTTCGGCTTTGGATTAGAGAGAATCAAAGAAATTGATTGGACTGTCTTGCCCAACCCCATGTCGTCGCACAGCAAGCCTCCGGGCGCCTCTGTTGCTGACTCGCGCTTCATGAGGAAATTTAAACCCTCTATTTGATGCTGAAGCAATCGAACAGAAAGGCCCTTCACTTTACCGTCGGTAGCGTGGACGATTGGAATATTGCCTCTGTCGAGAACCAGTGACTCAACAGCATCAGCCACACTGCCCTTGCCCATGAACCAGTCGGTGCTCGCCCTCACACTACGCTCAGGACTGGTATTCTTTGGGGCAGCGTATTCTCTATTGGAGGTGGATGAGCCCCAAAGGCTCTTGGGTTTACTGCGGGGTCCATCGCTGTAGCCTGTCGGGATTGGCGTACTGGTCAGCGATTTGAGATCGATAGGTTTCCGCCAAGCATCAGAACCAGGTGCCATTGGCTCCATAAATGAGGGCAAAGTGACAGGCTTCGCACTGGCAGGGAGTTGGTTGAGCTTCTTGTTAGCCTCCAGCTCTCTTTTTTCTTTCATTAGCGCTGAAAAGCTCTTTTTCGGCGCCTGTTGCTGCACAGCTCCAGACCGCTTTTCTGAAGACTTTGGCGCATCAGCGGTCTGCCCTGACAAATCTGAGTGAGCACTATTAGCATTGAGTGTAACCCCTGGCTTGTGTGGCTTATGTGGTGAAGCTAATCGTTCCTTGTATGCCTTCAAATCAATGGTCTTTTTGGGTGACTGTTCACTCGACATGTTTTGCAGTTGCGCAGCGGAGAGATCGCACAGATGCCGGGCTTTGGTAAGTGTATCGCTTTGGGACCTAGCTTCCGAGGTATTTGTCATTCAGTAGTGAGCTGTGAATAAGGATAGATTGGATTGACGTACGGAGAGCCAACAATTGTGATTTTTTTGGGACAAACATAAACAAAGACTGCACGTGACAGTGGGGCTGACAGGTGTAAGCAAAAGCAAAGGGTCATCCATGGGCGGCTAATAGTGATGGTTCGAAGGCTTGGGGAAGAAAGGGCTGAGTACCGGGCCTAAAAAAATCAAACTTGCGACCCCAAAAGCTCTTCAAAACGGCAGCTAAGGATTTTGCAGGAAAAAATAGTGACGTTTGGGCCAGCACAGCTGGCGATGGTTGTGTGGAGAGTAGGACGGCGGAGTTGAAATGGAGTGAACGGAGATTCATTGGCCAAGAGATTGTGAAACTTTAGTTCGAATCATGAAATTTGCATTATGACTTTTACCAGAAAAGTCGTCAGTCATGGATGGATTCATGTTCGCAAGAACGCCTGTGCACTTGTCCGGTGTTAAGAGTCTGTCATCGTGGCCAAGCTTTGAATGACATAGCGTGGGTATAGCCACGAGCAAATGAACATGTAGCAGTTCATATTGGCCAGGGGCACGGTTCAAGAAATAAAATGGTTATAAATAGAGTAGGAAAGAATTTACCATCCTTCACACACCGTCGCCGCGCCACAATGCGCTATCGTCGATACTGCTGACCTGATGGTAGTTATCATTGCAGCGAATCATTTTGCTCATATTTGAAGATTCTTTGACCTCATTTAATAAGTTACTGAATTCTTCCATAGTTTCAAACTTCGAATCTGATTCATTCTTTTTTTCTATAATTGATCCATTGTAGAGAGAGTAGGGTAGTGATAGCAGTACTGGCGTAAAATCTTCTTCTCCAACTAGAAAAAAGAGTTGTCCCTAATATTAACAAGCATCTGATCAATGCTGGGCCCGTTTCACCCCAGTGATGAATACGTTCGTTAAAAAGTTTTTTATGCTGCTGAAGCGCGAGAAGGAGCCAATTATATACCATTCTTGCTGATTGCAAAAGGAGAATTATCCTCTGTATAGCATCTTCCCAATAGTTGCCAATCCAAAACCTCTTCTGCGTTTCTTGCCCCTACTTGTGCTCCAATCTTGAGATTTTCATCTTTGTTGACGAAGTATGCTGGTCTATTGCTTCAGTGACAGCAGCTCCGCATTTCTCACATCATGGTCGATATGATGCACAATTTCAAATTCTAATTATCTGAGTATTATTTCATCCATGAAATTATTCTACTCAATGTCGAGGTAATGAAAATGATGCACAGGTTTGAGCATAGATCTCACGCTCAGAAAGCTTGATTGAATGGTAGCTTGCCCAGCACCATCGTGATAACTAGAGCACTGGCGATTGCTTGCTCAGCTTTTTGCTAGCATAAGAATGCGTAACTAGCTTGTATGACTCTTGTTTGGTTAAAGCGCTGAGAATGTTACGCTGTTAGGCACACTTTTCTGCCATAGCTTTTTCTTTCAGCCTATAGACTCTCTTAGAGCTGCTGGATACTGACTCTTAGCTTTGGCCTTGTAGGAGTGGCACCCCATGTAGTGCCTAGTTACTGTATTGACCTGTGGGTGTAGATTCAGAGCTCTTTTCCAGTGCTTGCGTAGGAACGACTTCTTTGAGGCTGGTGAGAGTCACTAGCCTCTTTCCATACATTAGCAGTCAGCTTACCAGGCATTTCAGAGATGACAGTTAAAACATTTTGGAAAAAATCACGAGATTCGCACGAGAGAGATGATGTGGGGTTGAAAGTGATACGGGACATAAATTACGCCTACTGGTTTTGGACAGAGAATGTTCATGTCAGTAAGAATTGAGCAGAAGTGACAGGTAGAAATTCAAATTCGAATAGTCCAAGTAATTTTGCCAGTCATATGTCCTTTTGGCAAGGCGGTGTCAATTGTTCGATTCTATGCAGTTGTCTCGTTCTGTAATTGAGTTTTTCAACGATACGTGTGTGCCTTAAGTAGACAGCACACTAGCCAACTTCTGGGCCAGAGTTTGCCAACCTTTGCCAAAATTGCTAAAGTTTGTAGAATAGACAGCATATACTGCCAGATTCTGTTTCAAGGCTATGGCATGTCACTACCAGCCTGGATGCTTGAATTTGCCATAATTCTCATCTTAAATGGTCGTCTCACTATATCAGGCGGTATCACGGCTACACTGCAGTAGTATATCATTCTTGAGCCAACAGGTAGGCGGCGACAAAATTGGAGCTTCTACTCCAAAAATACACTTCATCTCTCCGCTAATTTGAAAATCGCACTGTTCTCCAGCAGATACTCTGTTTATTTGCTTTTGACTCTGTTGTTGGTTTTTCCACCTTGCCCATTGCCAGCCTCAACCTACTCGCCCTAATCTCCCAGTTTTGACGCCACATTCCACGCCACATCCCATCTCGTTCGCTCTGATTGGGCGCCTCGAAAAACCACACCACCCTTGGGACATGAAGTAGCTTCCGAAAACCCATCAACCCTGCTCTTGTCCTTTCACCAACACAGTCAAAAATGGTATGTAGATAATTGCGCAAGCTGCGAATCCCGTTCTCTCCAACCGCTAACTCCAGTCTTCCAAGGTTGCTTATTACCAGCGTCTTTACCAGTCCCAGCCCCACACCCCCATCTGGATGAGAAACCCTCGTTCGAAGCTGGTGGTGTACCCATTCTACGCCCTTTTCAGCGTCTCCTGCGTTGCTGTTCCTCTCTACTACGGTAGCAGAGCTCTTGCTGTAAGTATTTTAGGCAAGCTCGTGAAAAGCGATGATTGCACGAGGCTTAAGGACATGACAATACTCACGAGTCTACAGGTCAAAGTCTGGAAGCAGAACGTCCTGAAGTTTGAGTCAATGATGACTAAATTGAAATCAACGGAACACAAAGGAATGGTGGTCCTAGAATGAAAAGCATACCCTGGGTCTCTTTCTTTTGTAATCGTTTTGCATTGCTATTTGGCGAAGGGCTCTCAGCACTGCACCACAGGCTCGTGTAAAGGACCAGGTCCTCGTTACATACTCTTACTAACTCAGGGAATCAAGGATGAGAAGAAATAAGCTGCTAGTCTTGTAATCAGCTGTAGCATTTAGATAATCATATTGAATTCCTTACTTGCGAAGGTACTCTTCGTATCCACCAGTCTCAAGTCTCTCGGTCTTGCGCAGGACTTCTTCTTCCATATTCTTGACGTAGTTCTCCAGTTTCTCCTGATATACCAGATTGGAGGTGGCCAGAATGCGGGCCGCCAACAACGCAGCGTTGGTGGAGTTGTTGATAGCAACAGTGGCCACAGGCACTCCACGGGGCATCTGCACGATAGAGTGCAGAGAATCCACACCATCCAACGTCGAGCCCTTCACTGGAACACCAATGACGGGCAGGATAGTCATGGCAGCTACCATACCTGGAAGATGAGCAGCTCCACCAGCGCCGGCGATGATGACCTTGATTCCGCGAGACAGGGCCTCTGTGGCATACTGGCTCATTCTATGAGGCGTGCGGTGAGCAGAGACAATCTTGACCTCGAACGGGATGCCAAGCTGTTTGAGAATGTTGGCGCCAGCAGCCATGACAGGCAGGTCTGAGTCGGAGCCCATGATAATACCCACTTCTGGGTGCAGAGAAAGACCAGCAATAGAAGAGTCCACCTGTGCTTCGGAGGTGGAGGAGGATTTTCCCTCAATGTATTCGAGCTTACGCAGGCACTGGTCCATCGAGCCGGCCACAATGTTGACATGACCAACCTTGCGCTTAGGGCGGGTAGACTTGCCGTAAAGATGCACAATGGCGCCGGGAACATTAAGCGAGCGCTTGCACGCTTCAAGTTCGCCATTGGGCTCCTCAGTGCCAATGATGTTGAGCATGATGGCGTTTGTTTGAGGCGTAGCGAAGGAGGTCAGATTGGCGGGTAGCGGCAGACCGGCTACAGCACGCATGTGAGCTTCAAATTGAGAAGTGACACAAGCGTCCTGAGTGTAGTGGCCTGAATTGTGCACTCTAGGAGCAATCTCGTTGACCGAGAGCTCACCATTAGGCAGGAGAAACATCTCAACGCCAAACACACCAGCACCCGAGAAGGTCTTGACAGCATTCTCAGCTAGCAAACGGGCCTTGTATCTCACTGTCTCGCCAATACGAGCCGGGGCGTATACCAGGTGACAGATGTTGTCTTTGTGGACCGTCTCGACTGTGGGATAGGACAGAACTTCGCCCTCGCGGGAGCGCACAACCATGACAGCAAGCTCCATGACAAATGGGGCCCACTTTTCGGCATATAGAGGACGATCCTTCAGAAAGTCAAGTGCCTGGGCAATTGACTTTTCCGATTTGACAACAAAGTTGCCGCGGCCATCGTAAGCATTGGTACGAGACTTGAGCATGTAGGGGTAACCGTAAGAGACACCCACCTGTTCCAAAGCCTCGGCAGTAGACTTGACAGAAACAGCCTCCGGAGTGCTAATGCCATGTTCCCTGTAATGCTCCTTTTGGAGGTACTTGTCCTGAATTGTCTTGATGGTGCTGGGTGACGGGTGGATCTGGACCTTAGACTCGAGCTCAAACAATACATCTACATTAACATGCTCGATTTCAATTGTGAGAACGTCGACTTTGGCAGCGAGTGCTCTGACTGCAGCTGCGTCAGAAAAGGATCCTTCGACATGGTCTGCGGAAGCGTTGATTTGCTTGGCAGGAGAGTTTGCAGCATCGAGAACAATAGTTTGAAGGTTCAAACGGTTAGCAGACTCAACCATCATACGGCCGAGCTGGCCACCACCGAGAATACCAATCTTCTGTGTGTCCATTGAGGGTGATGTCGGAAGCTGCAAATGCACTTGCTCCGATATCTTTTTTTCAGTCACCGAAACGGGCACTTGGGAGGTGGGCGATTGGGAGTTGGGTTTGAGCCTGGGTGGAGCTTCTTGACGAGGCTGGTGATTTGGCTGGTGAGATATTGGACCGATTTCAGTCGCAGGGAGCATGAGTTTTTTGCTTTTCTCTGGTGGATTATCACCTCAGCCGACCCCGGCAGTTCTAGCACTCGAAGCTCGCCCAGTTTTGTCGGACTCAAGTCCTCACTGCCATGCATGTCTCTCCCTGCCAGGCATTATTTTCAGAAGCCTTGGCCCCATTTACTCACCATTTTCATGTCTGACCCACAAATCCCACAATCCCCACTAGATCCTATCTCTAGCTGCCAGTGGCCTCCTCATTGGCAACAATGTCAACCTCATTGTGTTGGATCAAAATAAGCCTCATCAAACCCCACAACGAGTTTTGCCAACCCCTGAATCCTCACCGAATGCGGGTATTCAGTTACCACTAGACCTATTGATCCTCAGTATACTGAGATGAGGATCTACGCCTATAAGATGGCCACTCTGTCTCAAGCCTTCTCCAGCGATAGCGCCTCGCAATGACAAGAAAAAAGTTATACCCTCCAAGATACTACAGAGATGACTTTGGCAGACTGAAAAATCTTGAGGATAAAACCCCCAAAGCAGCCTCTCCATTCAAAGTGCAACCTGTGATGCTCAGCTCGCCTATCAAGAATCAGTTCACCAGATACAGCAGCACTAATCGTCTCCCGACCATGCCTTTGTCATCTCAAGCAAAATTCCCTACAGCCAGGCTGTCGCCTGTTGCGCTAGGGGATGACATGTCTATTCGGGAAATGTTTGAAACTAACGATGATGCTAAACAAAACTTTGAACTCACACTGGGCCCAGAGTATTTCTATGACGGAACCGGTTCATTGACAAAGCTATGGCTGTGGATTGAAGCCACAGAACACGCATTTGAGACAAATAGCGTTCCCTTTGAATCCCAGGCACGAGTCGGTATCTCGCTGCTTACTGGCGTTGCCAAAGACTGGTGGGCGACAGTGGGTAGTGATATTCAGGTGCTGGATTCTGTCGTGTGGGGGGATATCAGAAACGCAATACTGAGTCGGTTTGCGCCGCAGGAGCGTGTATTGACTATTGAAAGCAAACTCATTTGCGGGCGCCTGCCTAGAGAGTCTGGGGAGAGTGCCGGTGATTATGTTCTTCGTTTCAAAATGGAATGTGAAGCCTTCGAATACTTTAGAAAAGTCTATGGACATGAAGATTTTGCTTTGAACGAACTCACCAAAAAACATATGTTTCTTCGCTGTATCCCTCAAGCAGAGAGCTTTCAATATCGCCGTTTTCTCAACCCTGAATCTAGCTTCTACGATGCATATACGGAGTACATTGAGAAGGATAGAAAGGAAGAGAATGAGTTTGTTCAAATCAGGTCTGTCAAGTGCTGCCATAGCTGCCGAAGACGAAGGAGAAGGAGAAGTTGCGCCACGACTTGCCAACCGGTGCCAGCCAAGCCGCCTGTTAACAAAAGAACATTTCCATAGGTAATTATTATAACCAGCTCCTCAGAAATGCCCCGACGGCACAAAAGCGTTCACACCCCTTATCCTCGTCAGAATTTGGAAGTCTTTGTGCACCTCAAGTGATGCCTCCGCCCAGGAGACCTCATTTCGAAGTAAATCGACATGTAGATTGAAATCAAGATATATTATATTTTATCAAAGTCTTTTCACAATACAGTTCTCATATCTTTACTGTTGTACCTTTTTGAAGTCACCAAGTAGGTAGCGAACTCCAGTACAAGCACCAGCGGAAAGAATAGAGATTCCAACGATGGCTACCATAACCATATTGGAGTACTTGTAATTCCTCGCCATATCTGCCGGCCATCCAATGTAGAGAGCATAGGTAGTGGTCACAGATCCAAGATTTCCCAGACCAGACACAAGAGCAGCCGATGCCGCTGTGCCCACGTCGCCGTATCTCGGACCAAAAATTTCTGCAGCCCAAGCCATGTTCACTGCATAGGTTGGTCCAAGGCCAAAACCGCAGATGAGCATACCGCCGTATTTCGACCAGGGCCCATGAGCAAATGTCATCACAAACAGACCGCAGATGATAATAGAGCAAGAACACGAAAAGAAGATGCCCCTATGGTTCCTGAACTTATCGGAGAAGGGAGTCACGAGCAGAATGGCGATCAAGTCGCAAGTCCAAATGGGAACGACAAGCAGGGAAAGCTCCACACCAGTGAGCGAAGGATTGTTCTGGGCGATGATTGTCGTCGCAAAAACAGCAAGACCGAAGCCACTGCCGACGATGCCAAAGTACATGAGAACAAGAGGGTAGAGTCTAGGATCGAGGATCATCTTGACGAGATCTTTGATACCCCACGAAACCTTGTTATAGCGGCCAGCCATGTCGCGAGCATGAAGTTCTGCTTCCTCAGGGGTCAGAACAGGCGACGTTTCAACAGTAAACTTGTCCATGAATCTGGAAAAGCGATTGTCAAACTGCTCACCCTTGATAAGATGAGCTGGTCTATTGGGCAACCACCAATTGAGAGAGAAACCAACGCAAATAGTGAGAAGCCCACAAATCAAAAACATCCACTTGTAACCAGGCCATCCTCTGATGTTGTCCATCTCTTGAAATGCAGCACCGAGCAGACCTGATACAGCAGCCGAAACCTGAGCTGCAGTGAAGTAGTAACCAATTCTTCGAGCAGTTCTATGAGTGGGATACCAAAGAGAGATGTAGTAAGCCATGCCTGGCCACGTACCAGCAGTGACAATACCCGTGAAAAGACGGAGCACAATAACACCAGCAGCATTGTGCAGAGCACAATAGCAAGTGTAGGTGATGCCGATAGTGATGATAATTCTCGAGAGCCAAGCGTTTGGGGCCATTCTGGTCATGATGAGATTCATAGGGACATCAAAGATGATGTATCCCACAAAGTCTAAAGCAGAGGCGATACTGGTGTGATGAGCACTGAGACCAAGGTAGAGGCGGATAGAGTGCTTGGTGCTCGCATTCATAGTCAGAGCCTGACCCCAGAGCGCACCCAGGAGAGAAGAGAAAAAGTAGAGAGTCCAGAGAGCCGGAATGATTCGCAGATCCAGCTTGCGGTAAATTTTGTCAAGTCTGGCGAGCTCATCCGGTGTGAAGCGCTGTTCATCGACATCGAAGCTGGTGGCTGTCGCGGCAATGCTAGTAGAAGCCTTGGGAAGCTGAGAGTCAAGAGAAGACCCGCTAGATCGCTTGGTAGCCATTGTTCTTGGGGTAAAAGTGAGCCAGGATGGTGTTTATATAGTTTGGTAGAAGGTAAGCAAAAGAATGGCACCCACACATTTCATGCGTCTTCAGACGCATGAAAAATGACTATCGTCCAAAATAGGAAGGAGAGTCATTACTTTGCGGCATTAAAGTTTGACAGAAGTTCAGCTCTTAGCCAAAATATTGGAGAGAAAAAGTGATAGAAAAGAAAAGCCGGCAGAGGAAATAGCTTAGACCGGCTCATAGCAGTTTTTGCAGGAAAAACCTAGAAAGTTTGACTTTCGTGTGTTGGGGTAAAGTTTTTTCAAGCGGACCCTCACAGATGAGCACTTCTTGATTGGGAAGCGAGTCAAGCTCGCTGCCAGGTTCACCCGCATAACCGTCCCGTCAACGGCGAACAATCGGCGACAGGAGGACGCTGACTATGAAGGTCTTCATAGAGCTGCGCCAAAGCGAGGTAGATTCAAATAGCTTCTGAGCCTTTAGTGAATTGTGATCCTTCTGAATGTCGTTGCAATTGGAGCATTGAGGTGAACCGAGCTCCTGAGACAGATTCAATGACCTGTCGTGCATGCGTCCATGCGAACGCATCCAACAAAAAAATATTTCAACAAATCTTAATAGGAAACTCAACAGATGCCTTTGGCAGATGCGGCTTCACTTGTTGAGGTGACTCTTGCGCGCCAGCGCGGCCAGGAAGGTTACCAGTAGGTAACGACAAGTTCCAGCCGAGCGGAAATCCGTGTATCCCATAGAGAGGAGGTGTCGAGATTGTCTTCTGGGGCGTAGATGACGACGCAAGAAGAGCATTACTTGCACGACCTGAGTCCACTTTGTGCAGGTGCCACCATAAGAGCCATTTTTCATTATCGGAGCTACAGGATCCTCTTAACCATCATCGACTCTTGTGCCTTCCCCTCAGATCTTTCACACCTCTCACCTCCTCCCCTGTCAATACTGTCGTCCCCCTTTCCTCCTGAGCTTTCATCCTGCCAAACGCACGGCTGTGAAGCTTCCGTTCTAGGCAAGGTGCGGGCGAACGCTACGAGACAAGGGCGCTAACAGCACAAGCTGGGGTTTCATATCGGACCAGGAGACTTGAAACTGCACCTTATATACCTGACGACTTCGCCTTTATTTTTTTTCTCGTTTCTATCATCTGATGGCTGGCCATTTTGAACGCTTCTTCTCTCTTCACCGCTCCTAGTAAGCGGCTAACTTGTTGGGCTTATACTTGCCCTACAGAGAAGCCCTCTCATTCTCTTCAACGAACCAACCTTCTCCTCACCAGCATTGTCTCCCGTGCAAATGAATTAAAACATCCACATGGAGGCACTGGAACAAGTTATCCAGCAGGAGGGCGTACTTGTCAACAAACTCAAAGCTGTGCAAGGGAGTGAGCCGGTATCCCGTCGCCAGAAGGTGGCCGTCGACTTGCAGATCCTTGCGTTTCTGTCACACGCGGCAAATGAGTTTGCTCGTTATATATTTTTGCTACCTGATGGAGTCACATTGATAAAAACAGACAATAGTCTTGTTGACAAACTCAAGCAGTTTGTCCAAGAGCCACATGAACTGGACAGTGGAGAGACATGGGGCTCAAAAAATTACAACAATGTTGCGTACAAGAGTATCAGCACTGCGTTTGATACGTCTGCTAATAATCTCGCTGAAAAAAGTGGCATAGACCCACTGTCTATCCGCCGAGGTCGTTTCAGTGACTCTTTTCTTCAGCAACAAAAGCTTTGGCACTCGGTAATTTACCCCATTGTGGAGTTGTATAAAGCTCCGCTCAAACAAACGTCGAAGAGCGAAAGTCGAGATGCAACCTTCAACTACACGCGGCTGGAAGTAGTATGCATGCACATTATGTCCATCTATCGGGCTATTGTCCTAAGAGTCGTTAACGATATTGGATCCACTGCTCTTATTGATGCTCAGGTACTACCCTTGTTGAATATGCAAGCTAATAGTCCTGGGCTTACCGAGCAATCACAGCGAGTCACAGATGCTGTTGTGAAAACAATGCATTTTAGTTTGTGCGCAATGGCAGATGTTACCAGATACAGAGCGGCCTTTAATCTAGATGCTTCAAACCGCCATGCAATCATCTACTGCAAAGCAGCATTACGACTATTGCCGGTTAGTGGGCGTCCCTACAACACACTGGCTCTCATTTATTATCAGAAAAAAGATGTTTTCCACGCTCTTTACTGGTACCTTTTGAGTCAATGCTGCCTTGTCCAAGAAAGCGGCAACACCAGCAACAGAAACCTGGTACGTGTTTGTCAACGATTGAATCAGTTGAGGAGTGGGGAGATGTTGGAAATGTGTGTCGACGACATGGATGCTGACTCCGCTGAACACAAACGTGGCGTTCTTCAGCTAATGCGTCAGTTTAGTCGGTTATTCTACTACTCAGTTGAGCACCGCTCCCCTGAGCGATTGGAAAAAGCTGAGTCGACACAAGCAAAGATTCTAACTGAAGTTTCAGAGAATTTGCTCAAACCTAACTACCCACTATCACTACTAGCGAAGATCATCATTTCCGCTACATCCTTTATTCATATCGCTCAGCAACAACAAGCAAACTATCCCGGCTTGGGAAACCCCGCTAGAATGATGACAGTCCACCTTTTTGAACTCTTCCAATCGATATTCCAAAAGGTCGCAGACTCGCCAGATTGTGAGTCGTTATTGCCCATTCTTAGAATATCTTTTGATTGGCTCAAGAAAACGTCCATGAGTCATGCCGTTGAGGGCAGGCTGCTCTCAGCAGTGACAGATTTGCAAGGAGCAATTTCTAAAAGGTATGGAACTGCATTTGACAGTGAAACTGCCGTGGCCACTCAAAACATTACCTTTATGCTGGAGGAGGCATTGTGCTATGGGCTAGTATCTTTTGATGGGGGCTTGAGTGACATACCAAGTGGGCTCAGCCTGGCTGTTTCGCCGAGCGAAACACCCAATCTTTTTCGAGCACAGTGCGTTTTATTTTCCATTTTTGAAGTGGTGCGACATGCAACTACAAGGGATCAATTGGCGTCAGTTTCTATCGCAGTTGTACCGGGAAGTATCGAGACTGAAACGGATGAGGAAGAGCCCTCGGGCAAGGAAGATAACGACTCGGAGGAAATTGTATTCAGACCGAGATCAGTCAGGAAGCATACCCGCAAGGCGGGCCGTTTTTGATTAACCTTCCTATTACCTCTTGGGGATGGTGCATGTGATACCTCCACACCATATATGCCTAGATTATGACTAGTGAGCAAATAGTGGACCAATCAAATGCCTAATCTATTTAATCTAGTTGCGCCATGCCATGCGTCGATCCACAGAAGTCGCATCCCCACTTGGTGGCTAGGCGTTGTGAGTTCAGACCCAACCCCAATGACGCCATTGAGGCAGCAAACAGCGGACTGGGTCGGATTCCGAGAAAGAGAGTCTGAGGGTGTCGGCACGGTGAATAATGCAGAAATCTGTGGCAGACATGCAAAGTGACTATGCATTGCATTCGTCGCCAGTCCTTGTAATCGTGGCGTGCTTGCGTCCGCTATCCTATAATAACCGCCTATGAGACGGCCATGTAGAACAGTAAAAATCTAACTGCAAGCATGACCTCTACCTCTGGTAACGGATACGCTACGCTTCCCGCGCAATTTCGCGTCGCTCTTGAGTCGGAGCAGAACCTTGTAGACAACGAAGAAAACTACCAGAAGGTTCGCAAGAGTCTTAGATTTCCCGACTACGCTCCGTATCTTGATTCTTCCTTCAAGGAAGAACCCTACGGGGAATTTGAGTTCTCTGACCGTGGTCTCAAGGCTGATAAGGACCTCAAGAACCTTTTCGCTCATGGCTGGCAGACTGCCGAGGCTGCTCAAGGCATTCCGGCCGCTGACCAGCTCGTTAAATACGGCTACTCTGTCGAGCACCTCACGCCCAAGTTCGGCACTGAGGTGCATGGTGTTCAGGTCTCTCAGCTGAGTGATGAGGGCAAGAATGATCTTGCCCGCCTGGTCGCTGAGCGCGGTGTCGTTGTCTTCCAGAACCAGGACTTCAGAGAGCTGCCCATCGACCAGGCTGTCAAGTACGCCGAGTACTTTGGCAGACTGCATGTTCATCAGACCAATCCTTCGCCCAAAAACCACCCCAATATCCATATTGTCTACAGAGACGAAAGCGCGGACGAGAGTGTGCGCCGTTCATTCGAGTTTGTCAACAAGCTCAAGGTGACTTCCACCGCCTGGCACTCTGACATTTCTTTCGAAAAGCAGCCAGCAGGTATCACTTGGCTTGGAGCTCTTGAAGTTCCCAGCGCTGGTGGTGACACTCTTTTTGTTGACACTGAGGAGGTTTACAACCGTCTCTCCCCTGAATTCAGACAGAGACTGCATGGCCTCAAAGCTGTTCACAGTGGTGCGGGACAGGTCGCTCATGCCAAGGCCACTGGCGGTATTTACAGAAGAGAGCCTGCTGAGAACGAGCATCCTGTTGTCCGCACTCACCCTGTTACTGGACGCAACTCGATCTACGTGAACAGCACTTTCACGCGCAACATTGTGGGTTTCAAGAAGGAGGAATCGGACTTCTTGCTGAACTTTTTGTACGACATTCTCGCCAAGACTCAGGATGCTCATCTCCGTGTTAAGTGGAGTGACGGTACTATTGTTTTCTGGGATAACAGACGTACTGGCCATACTGCTCTGTATGACTGGCACGATAGTCAGAAGCGTCACCTGTTCCGCCTCACACCTCAGGCTGAAATTCCCTTTGGCCCTGAAGCTTGAAATGGCGCTGCTAGATGATACAAATGAGATGAATAAATATTACGGTATAAAAATGCATGAGGGTTGACTAGTGGTTGAACCGAGGAAGCCCTTTCACGTCACTCAATTTTTGGAGAGGACTTTTGGCGTCCACGGGTCTTGAAACCGTTTTTAGGAAGCGTTCCGATCCGATTTTTGGCATTTTGGATAAGCGTTTTTGGGTCGACGGAGCTTTGCACTGATCTCTCGGAAACGACCAAGCACTTTTCCATGGCTGCAAGCACCTTTTTTGTGAGAAGCTGTTGGTCTCTGCAAACAAAATAACTGCGGACTGCAAACACACCTTTGACGCCGTTTTGTCGGGTTGCGTCAAACAAAGCACTGCGCATAGACCTTGTGATGAACCTCCGCCACACGGCAGATTTCATTGGATTGCGCGAGCGAACGGAGCGGCCCTTCTTTGGCGCCGTTACTGGGTTGTTTCCATTGGATTCTTCTCCCGGACCGTATAATGAGATGAGCGCAACCTCAGACTTGGCGTGTTTGTAAAGAGGATCAGTCGGTGGGTAATACCGCATTTCAAACAGCTCACATTTATGAATGGGCGTTGTTTTGAAGAAAGCACGTGTTTCAAAGAGCTGCTGCACATTGGTAGCGGGAACTCCTTTGATATCAAGGGGTTTGTTGACAGGCAGCTGCCTAGATGGAGAGGTTGGGGTATACAGAGAGAACAGCTGACCCACGATTGAGCTGGCAGCGTTCCGATACTTGGCTGTTTTTATCCTGATCATAGCATTGGAAGGGTCGTAGAAGTAAAAAGTGGCTCTTGAAAGAAGTGAAATTTAAGGACATCTCCCGATAAGAGGGTCCCTACTAGGAGGTTAGCGGGGCTGGCGAGCACATGTCAGCGGAGACGAGAAAAGATCCACAAACAGAGTCTAGACCAGATGCTTGGGCCAGAGGCTGAGTGTTGAGATATGGACAGCTCAGACGCTGCGGCAGATACTGCTGTGCTGCCGTATTGTTCCTCTAATACCTGTTGAAATCAACCTACTGTCCTACTGTCTATACTATTTACCAGTTCTTGGAAGCGTAACGCTCAGTGGTCTTGAGAGACTCAACAGTGCGACCAACCATGGCAGGACCCAGGTCAGTGGAGACCTCTGCCAGAACCTTGGGGTCATTGTAGTGGGTCACAGCCTGGACAATGGCCTTGGCACGCTGCTCAGGGTTGTGTCCGAGGAAAATGCCCGAGCCGACGAAAACACCATCGCAACCAAGCTGCATGCAAAGAGCAGCATCGGCAGGAGTGGCAACGCCACCGGCGGCGAAGTTGACGACGGGGAGACGACCAAGCTTGGCGGTCTTCTCGAGCAGATCAAAGGGAACGGCAAGCTCCTTGGCGTAGTCAAAAAGCTCGGCCTTGGTCATGACACCAGCTCTGCGGATCTCCGAGTTGATAGTGCGGATGTGCTTGACAGCCTCGGTGACATCGCCGGTACCGGCCTCACCCTTGGATCTGATCATGGCAGCACCCTCCGCCAGACGGCGCAGGGCCTCGCCGAGGTTCTTGGCACCGCAAACGTAAGGAACTTTGAAGTCGTCCTTGACAATGTGGTGCTTTTGGTCGGCAGGTGTCAGGACCTCGGACTCGTCAATGTAGTCAACACCGAGAGCCTCGAGGATCTGGGCCTCGACGAAATGGCCGATTCTGCACTTAGCCATAACCGGAATGGAAACAGCCTCCATGATCTCCTTGATGAGCTTGGGGTCTGACATTCTGGCGACACCACCCTCAGCACGAATATCGGCCGGAACACGCTCGAGCGCCATAACGGCGCAGGCGCCAGCACGCTCGGCAATAAGGGCCTGCTCGGCGTTGACAACGTCCATGATGACACCGCCCTTGAGCATCTGGGCAAGGCCAGCCTTAACAGTAAAGTCCTGAGTAGTCATTTTATCGAAGTGTGCAATTGGCAGTGGTGGGGGGGATCAGCACCTTTTAAACGGCTCAATTTTTCACCCCGCCTCGCGGGGTTCACGGCTGTGCCTATGACTGTAACGTCTACCCGGGGCTGGCGCCCTGTAGCTGGGAGGCACGATGAGCAAAAAAATAGCCGATCATAACCGTGTGCACGTGATAGTGGAGAAAGAGTCATCGGCGTGAGAGTTGATAGTTCTTGGTGCCGATTGGCATGCTGGCATTGTAGAGCTCTGGATACCTGATAGTGGCCGCTTTGGCTGCATGCACAACTAATATGCTCTCCCCTCTGTCGAGGGCTAGTGGAAAATCCGAGAGTGTCCTGCAAATAGCGCGGAATCCTCCAACACAGTGGCGCCTATGTGCTAGGGCCAAACTGCCGCTGATAGCCGCCTACTTGAGATAACAGTCATCGAGCACTGTGGAGAAGCTGCTGCCACCTAAACTATGACAGGCAAGATAGTTGCAACCAGACAGTTGTTGGGCATTGGTCAAGCCGCAGCCATTTCAGATTCTGGTGCTTCGCGGGTTGAGGGCGGTAGAGAGTGGGGCTAAAGAGACGTGTGAGAGACTGATGACAGACATGGGGCAGAAACGCCAAACGTGAAGGCTAGTATTGAGCTGACTAGAGTAGTCTCTCCTAAGTGAACATGTGCTTCAGACAGTTGAGGAGATGCCACTGACCTGCAACGAATCAACGCTAGAGCCTGGCTCCACTCACGACTTTCCTGGGGCACTGCCCCAGAATTTAGTCAGCTGCTTCCCAAATCCTCAGATCAGATCAGTGCAACCACGCCCCAGCAAATTCACTGCAAACCGTCTCCGCCTCTTCGCATAAACATCCAGAACAATCTCCAGAAGTATCCTGCCTGTGCATCTCCCATCTTTCCTTCCCCTTTCGTTTCACACCTCCACTCTGTTTGCCACCCATCCTTTCAACTTCCACAACCATATCCACACCTCCCAGCGCAACCTCCACTCTCGTTTTTATTTTCCTAACAATCCTTTGATTGTGTTTAAAATCCGAGACCCGTTTGAGCGCACGGACTGGATGATCACGTTGCTCCTGACTTTTTACACTGCACTTTTTTGCTAAAAACAAGTAATTTTTCTCTCTCATGATGGAGGAGGTGGTAGTGGATCTGACGAACTCAGATCACGAAGATGACCTGCCAGTTGCGGAAGTCCGGTGCCCGCGGACTTCCCGCAGCGTTCCTCCCTCAACTATTGACGCTCCAGACGGCGACGTGGTGATGGGCCATGTAATAACAACTCCTCAACCAGAGGATGATGTGGTGATTGTGTCCCAAGAACGAGCTCCACGGAGGCAGCGCGTGGGGCTCAGCTCGGTGCATAGACCCCCTGTTTCCAATTATGAAATCCAGCAGTATTACCGGCGCCAGCGACACCGTCAGGAACAGGACCCTTCCGAGTTTCTCGATTACCTTCCATCGATATTCTCCTTCTTTCCCCCACCGCCAGACCGCGACAGCGACAGCAACTACTTTTCAGACAGCCCCAACTCAGAACAAGGCCCGGGGCAAAATAATAGACTTCCACGGAGGTACCAGTATGGAAACCGTCGCCATGTTATTTCTCTTCCTGCGCCTGCCAGGCTTATCGAGCGATACCAGGGTTATGGAGGTGATCTCGACGAAGCTCTTTTGCAGAGTATGAATACCGTTCCCTCCCGAACTCTCCCCACACCAGCCAATGCGACCGCGTTACCCGTTGATACTACGCACGGATTCACAAGGTCTATTGACCCGAAACTATCGCTTTTTTGCGCAACCTGTGATGTTATTCTAGGTGAGGGTGCGCAGAGCAGTGTGGGTGACACTAGTGCGGATGACAGCAACCAGCAAGACAAGGAGGCGAGGGCTCAAGATGCTGATATGAGCACTCCCCCAGAAACACAGGAAGCTGTTTCCGAGAACAGGAGTATATCCGCTGTCAAGCTAGTCGAGCCTCCTGTTATTCGTGCTGCCTCACTATCCGATGTCCTGAACGAGCAGACACTGGCTCTAACCAAACGTGCCTTTTTCTCTGACTGTGGCCATGTATTCTGTGGATACTGCGTTGGTAGAATCTCAGAGGCTATGAGAAGTGGCAAAAGAAACGCAACTAAATGTCCGGTCACATCATGTCCTAGTCGCTTTAAGAAGAGCTCGACCAAGAAGAAGACCTTCACAGAGATTTATCTCTAGATTATTTATTACTATTTATTAATCAGTCTCATTATAAGTGCTCGACACTACTAGTTATTACCGATCAGTCACTGGCTGTGTGTTCAGGTCCAGGAACCGTAGTTAAGCTAGACTTTCCACTGACAGCTTTTCAGCTCGGACTTCTTGGATAGCTGTCGGTACTTTGGTATGGCATAGAGGGATCGCTGTACGAATCCTCAATCGCGGTTATCATACCTAGACCATTTGTGCGGTGAAAATCAGATCATTAGAACAATCAATGCAGCATATGCATGTCAATAGAACAATTAATGCAACACATTAGACTGAATCGAACTTTGACGTAATACCGGAAAGCAGTGCCGTTCAAAATCCTGCATTCATGACCTCAAAAATAGCGTGAGTTTTGAGACGCCGGAGCAGTTCCCGATCGATATAACTTTGAGCCAGTCATTTAAGATGACTAGCAAATTGATGGAAAGAAAAGTTGAAAAGAGTGTTGAGCTTGAATATGCGAGCGCCAATCACATCGAAGATGTACATTAATTCAACTGTTGTAATCAGCGAGGATTTCCAAGAGGACCGCTCTTACTGCTGGCAAGGATTGAACTGCTAATTGATACCACATCAGAGGCACTGATGCGCTCCGCATCGGAAAACTTTAGCATTGCTGCGGTAAGGCGGACTACGTGATGGTCCGCTCGTGGTATTAGTGATGTCCAGTCGACGCTAGCTGGTTGTTCATGAACCGAAAAGTTGAGAAAACTAGCGAGGTCAGAAACTTCGGGCCAAGAATCCACATGTGGCTTCCCAAACGTGCGAAATAACGCTGCAATTAGTGTAATTTCCCTGTCACTCTCCAACTGCTGTTCTATTCGGGAAGTACCTGAGCGGCTGAATAGAGTAGTGGCTATCATTCCCAGACTCCAGACGTCGATTTTTGTCGAGTAATTTCGAACTCCAAAGAGAAGCTCGGGAGCGCGGAACCAGCGGCTTCCAACAGGCGAGTACTTGGGGGTTTCACCTAGTACTGGATCCCAAGAGATGCCAAAATCTATTAGCACAGGGCGGTTTTCGTGATCCATCATGATGTTTTCTGGCTTAATGTCTCGATGAATGACACCCTGGCTGTGAATATGTTCCAGTCCTGAGGCAATTCCCCGGATTATTTCGAGTGCCTCAATAGCTGGTAAAGTGTTGGTGTAGGAGACAGTCCCGTCAATAGGAAAACCAGCCCTCAAAAATTTGGCGAAGTAAGAGTGCAAATCAAGCGGGTATCGAGTCATGACAATATCCAAACAGGCTTCTCCTTTGTAATGCGAGTCAAATGAAGCGATCCATTTGCACACATTGGCATGGTGGGCATGCTTCAGAACTGACACTTCAATAGCATGGCTGTAAGGCGGACATTCCTCATCCTTTTCGATACGTTTCAAGGCAACAGTCTGACCATTATACTGTGCCTCAAAAATAGTAGAGTAACGACCCTTGCCAATGACTGGACCGAGAACTAGGGTGGTCATGCTCTGGGCTGGGCGGAGAGGTCACACTGAGAAGTCCCAAAAACGCCCTCCTTGCTGGTAGGAATAGACAAGTAATGGTGCGAAGGAGCTCATTGACGAAGGAAACTGACTAGAGCAATCAATTCTCTTCGAAAGAGTTTGACCTGTCTCTATTCTCTAGAGCACTCAATAGTCTGTCTGAATGAGGATAGATGACTGACCATAGCAGCGTCACTCAACACAGAACAAAATAGGCAGGTTTAGTAGTAAGCGAGGAAAAACAGTCAAATTTCAAATTATACGGGTGAAAATTATAGAATTTACTCAGCAGATACATGCTCGACATGTCTAGCATGTGATCTGTAGGTGTGCTTTTCTTTGACGAAAGCATCGGACTCCATGTCACTCTCAACCTCGTCAGATCTGGATTTGAGGGTGTACACTACATGGCAATCGGATATCTGATCCGTCAGTTCCATATTGTAGTGGACCCCGTGCTTTGAAAGAGCCTGGTCCACAAGGTTTCTCACTGCCTTGAAGGAGTGCGGGTTATGAGTAGAATAGATCACGCCGGCGTAATCCTTGGAGGCATTTACATCCTCAATGTTTTCAGACGGGTCAGATTCCTTGTTCTTCTTATGCGACTTGGCAGCCTTCTTGAGATGGGCATCAACATAGGCTCCCACGACATCGATCGAATTCTCAATGACCCGCACTGAATAATCGTGATCAGCCATGTCGTTGGACGCACGGCGGGCAGCACGCTTTGGTGGAGCTTTGACAGTGACTTCAAATTCCAGTTCAAAGGTGTCGTTGGCTTTCTCAATAATATTGAGATTGTACCTCCATTTATCACGGAGACAGGCAAAATCGACAATCAGACGTACCGTTTTCAGGGTCATGTTTTTGGACACAATCTGAATGACAGTGTCGTCCTGTTCCATGGTCATGGAGTCAATCGAAATGTTTTTCTTTTCGATTATGTCTTCCATTTTAGCCTTGATCTTGTCCAATGGGAGCTTGGCATTGGTTATCTTGATGTTGAAGGTCTTATGTCCTGTCATGGTAGGCGAGCGGGTTGTTGTCAGCTTGGTTTGTCTCTTGGCAAGGGTTTTTGTATATTCTGGATATATACTGAGAAAAGAGAATTGGCCGGGATAAGAGCAAGCTTATATAGTTTCTATATTGCCGGGTCCCAATCAAGCATGGGAGAAGGCGGGTGGGTAGGACCAGCTCAGAGTCGGAGGGAGGCGGAAGCCCTTTGGTGTGTCTCTGGGTCATCTCCGCACTGTGATCAGCAGACTTGTGACGTAATTGCAGTGTAGGCTGCCGCTCGGGGGAATCGGAACCATGGCAGACTGATAGCATCATGGCGAGCTGGTAGGGAAAATTCGCGTGCGCTGCAAATTGCTAGCGCGACGTGGGCGTATCTGCTGGCCGACAACAAAAGTTTACTTGCGGTTCATTGCCTTTACCATGGACTGTGCACGAGACCTTGCTAGGTTGCCCAGGTGTTGCCCTCGTGCGCTTCCCCAACCCGGAGTGATGGGCACCTGCAGGTCGCTGCAGCCCAGCTGCGCCGAAAACCTGGGGTAAGTGGGCGCCCTTGTTGGCAGCCCCGCCGAATTATGCAGTTGGGGCTTGGGGCAGATATTTGGGCAGAAAATAGGATGGCGACACCTGCGAAAATCGGCAATTTTCGGATTTTTTGCGGCGCAAAATTGCGTCTTGAATAAAGTTCTTTGATAGTATTTGCCGGGTTTGCCCCCTATATAACGTGACTTCTACAGAAACAGGCAACTCTCGGAGAATTCCCCGAACAGGCCATCTGACTGTGTCTCGTGTTGCCTGGACACCCGATGGTGGCAGGGGCCTTGTGCAACAAGGGCTTAGGGTAAAGATGAGGCGCTAGTAGTAGATTGATATCGGAATCTGCTTAAGACGCTGATGACACGGACATTTCTGGTCATCTCCGCACCGTGACAGGCACTGATAGAAATTCAGTCCAGGGTAGCTCCGTGGGCAAAAGGACCATTTTGCTATTTGAACGAGCTACAAACTGGGCAATTCTATATGAAATGCGGGTTTTCTGCCATTCAACATGGCTGGACAGGCTAACTCCTGTTCGAACCCGCCTTGTTGTCTGGGCCCCGCTTTGTGCTGCCAAGGGATGAGGGTGGTGGGGAAGGCGGAATTGCGACACTTGGTAGCTTAGTAGAGGTATGGGAAACTGAGAATCTGATATTGGAGCCGCTTGTTACTTGAAAGAGTATTTGAATGCTGAACAAGTTCTACTCCTGAGTCAAATTGTAGCCAACAATATTCCGAGGAGCTTTGCTATAGCCTACGATCAAAATATGTCCTCTGCCCAGGACTGTACTAGAGGCTACAATTCATGGGGAGGTAAAATGCAAGGCACAGTGGGCAAGCTCTAATCTCGATCCAACAGCCATTGTTTCTACTATTGCAATTGAATGATCTTGAAAATCTAGGTCCGAGGAAACTCGGCCACTACCTTTGGCTACTGGGAGGGGGACTGGGAGACAGTGGCAACAGAGCGAGTTCTATCTCAATCTTCAAATTGAGTGAAGCAGAGCGGACATTTATAGATTGTGAATTTTTCCAAGCTAGACTCTATGAAAACTAATTCTTAAATTTTATTGTGACTGTGCATAAGCCGCATTTCTTGCCCCAGAGCCCGCGCCCTTCAAACCATACCTACTGAAAGTGCTGAATGGGCAGTGGCGATTAGGCGGGAATAAGCCACAACAGCCCACGCTGAAAGTTCCCGTACACGAACGGTAGGCAATAGCATTTGAGCAGTAGCATGTCCCAGAACCTCTACAATTCCGCTTTATTGGCAAGGAAAATGCTTTATTTTATCTCCTGCGGTGGAAATGCCACCGCTACCATGGCCAACTGCCCATGCCGGCGGGCCTAAGCCACCCCGACGCGCCTGGTGGGGAACCACCTCCCTACGTCAAAGTTCGGGATTCTTGGCACATCACCCCTTTCCGACGCACCACCTTCTGCCATGGGTAAAGTAGTTGATCTTTTGAGCCACCCAAGCGAGTTGGCTTCTCTCATTCATTAGTAAGTTCTGATCATTGTATACCATTGTGGTTCCTTCTCCAAATGCTAACCCAGCAAGCTCTATCACAAGCCTCTGTACGCGCGTGATGAGAGTTCTGAGAGCTCCACGCTCAAGCGCTCATTTGAGCTGTTGCAGCTCACCAGTAGATCATTTGCCATGGTCATTATGGAGCTTCACCCTGAGCTCCGTAACACTGTAATGCTTTTCTATGTCATTCTGCGTGCCCTTGACACTATCGAGGATGACATGACAATTGACAATGAAATCAAGCTGCCGCTTTTGCGCCGTTTTGGCGAGGTCCTTGACACAGATGATTGGACGTTTGAAGACTCCAACGAAAAGGACAAGGTGGTTCTGGAGGAATTTGACAAGGTTCTCACTGAGTACCACAAGCTTAAGCCTGAGTATCAGGAGGTGATCAAGGACATTACAGTCAAAATGGGCAATGGCATGGCTGACTACGCTGATAGAACCCCTGAGCAAATAATGGCCGGACTGTCCACTATCAAGGACTACGACCTGTACTGCCACTACGTGGCTGGTTTGGTAGGCGAGGGTCTCACCCGCCTCAACGTGTTGGCGGGCTTTGGCACTCCTGTCCTTGCAGAAAAGCCTGAGCTCACCGAGTCAATGGGCCAGTTTTTGCAAAAGACAAACATCATTCGCGACTACCGCGAGGACCTCGAAGACAAGCGCTCTTTTTGGCCCAAAGAGGTCTGGTCGCGCTACGCAGGTTCGCTCTATGATTACGTCAACCCAGAGGTGCAGTCCACCAACGGTCTCTTCTGCCTCTCCGATCTGTGCACACTGTCGCTTGCTCATGTTACTGATGTTCTGGAGTACCTCGAAAACGTCAAGGAGCCTTCGCTCTTCCGCTTCTGTGCTATCCCTCAGGTCATGTCAATTGCCACCCTTGAGCTGCTTTTTGGCAACGCAAAAGTTTTTAGGGAAAATGTCAAACTGCGCAAGGGTCTTGCTGTGCAGCTAATTGAGCGCTCCAACAACATTGAACAGGTCTACGCTGTTTTCCGCCAGTATGTACAGCTGATCCACAAAAAAAACAAGGAGATCGACCCCAATTACCTCGCTGTTGAAAAGGCTTGCGCCAAAATCGAGGTTTATATTAACAAGAAAGAACGCGAAATCAAGAAGGCTCGCGGAGCACAATTTGACTCTTCAGACCTTAAGTTGATGATTGCACTAGCCGGCACAAGCGCATTCTTTATTTTTTTGCCTGTTGTCCTCGTACTCTGGATGTTTTCTGGTAACTACTCTCTCCTCTTTCAGGATATGAAAGGTGTGTTCTGGGATGGCATTCCACTCTCGGAACTTGGCAAATCTGGTGCTCTGATCTCCTCGACTGTGACGGAAGTGGTTAAGGAGACAGCTGAAGCTGTGGCGGATGTCGTTCACAATGAGCTCTAGGGAAATACACTGTGCATATCTTGTAGACTAATGAAATAATACACGCTTAGATTTTCGTATCAGGCAACTTGTAGCTTTGAAAAGTTTGTACCTCCAGTGGGCGGAATCTGTAGCCAGTTTTTCCGGTCATAGTTGGCTTCGCCGTCAATTACATGAAATGCAAATGCATAGCGTGACTGCTTAGACAAGTTCTTAGCTGATCTGTGTACCACAGAATGATTGATAAGTACCAGCGTGCCTTTTGGACACGTCTCCTGAACAAACTCTTCGTCTGAAGGCTCTTCAAAAGCTGGCGCAAGATCTTCAAAGGTAGTGCCTTTGGCTAACGGATTTTCAGAATCATTGCGCACAAATCGTTTATAAATAGGTTTGGTCTTATGAGAGCCAGGAACAAATTCCAAAGATCCGTTCTCATTGGTACAATCTTCTAGTGCGTACCACCACCCCACTGCTGTTTGGGGCTCAGTAAAGAGAAATACCCCGTCTTGATGAGGAGGCACAGCTCCGCCAATCTCAGGCTGCTTACAAATGAGCATTGATTGCAAAATGCGAGGGTCTTTGAAGCCGAGAGATTTGGCTATTTCGACATTGCGTAATGTCATTGACCCAGCCCCAAACACGGAATTTAGCTCGTGCAACGCATGCCCCACTTTGTTGATGGCTCGGGCCTTTTCCTTGACGAGATTTCCCGAATCATCAAAAGCGTCAACCTCAAAGAAAAACGAGACTTTGTCGGAAGAATTGAGAAAATAATCATCACCAACATGCGACCCAGCCCCAACCGAGTCTCCAGTTGTAAACTTGGTCATTGGGTGAGTCGCAACATCGAGCCCTTCCAGCAGCTTGTTTCCTTCTACAAGCATAGCCCTCACCTGTTCAGAAGATAACTCGTCAGGCAGTAACAGATATCCATCTCTGTCAAACTTTGCCAACTGCTCCTGCGTGAGACCTGGCATGATGATAAGGAAAATGTGGGGGCTGGGATTGGCGTGATAACCCACCTGGGCGATAGCTGGAACAAGAGTCTGATGGGCAACAAATGGCAACAAAATGATGATGACAATATTAAATACATTAGATAAATATTAAACAGATTGTTCTTCGGCCATTCGCTTGGCAATTACAAGATCCGCCCATGTAGGTTTGCGTCCAGGCTGGCCAACCACCTTTCTCAGGACGCGGATCCACTCCTTCTTCTCTTCATCCGTGTCGGCTGCAAAGTCAACAAATTCACCATTGGCAAATCTGATGCGAAATCCTCGGTCGACAAGCTCATGTGCATCTTCATCAGTGCCAAAAACAGACTTCCGTCGGCTATTGCCATTGCCAATGTGTTCTAGCAGGGCCTTTTTATCCTCGATAACCTTGGCAGCCTTTTGCAAATTGATTGTGGCTCTTGGACGCTTAGAAGTCTCACTGTGTGCAGTTAGCAAAGTACCGTCAAGAGTGAAGAACCTCCTACGCCAGTACTTGCAGTCACCTCCATTCTGCGAAAGGTACCCGTCAAAGGTGGCTGTTTCTTTAGTGAGCCGGTCTCTTGCTTCGTCCAGAAGTTTCTTAGCATCCTCAATGCTATGGGGCATCGGTTCATTGTCGGTACTGCGTGGAATAAACATCATTTGCATATGAAGTTTGGCAATTGGATACGCAGCCCGTCCCTTTGTCCACTCACTGTAACATGTCAATTCAAAAGTGGTAGCTCGGCCATAGACCTCGTCCTCGTACTTCTTGAAAGACACATAGCCTCTTGCAAAAGACCCATCGGCAGCGATGTAATCATCCCACTGATCTTTGAGTCCTTCCTTTTTAATTGGAACAGATGGAGTGCGAACAGAACCAACACGTTTAGCTAGAATCCTGCTAAGACCCGTCTTTTTATGGTGGTTGAGAGCAGCAGCATCGCCTTTGAGTGCAATCATACTGCTTTGATTAACAATTCTCTTGTAAGCTGCCTTGAGTGTGATGAGAAAATCTAGATCGTCTCCGACGGTAAGCTCAAACTCATCGTTCAGTTCACAGCTTCTGCTGAAAGACTTAGGTTGTGTGGTGATACAATGAATACCATTATCCAGCGTGAGGCAAAGCTTCATCGGCCTTTCTTGGAGGCCTGGAAGTTCAATGTTAGACACAGTCAAAACCTTGATAAAGAGACGACCTTTATCGGTCGGCGGCAAATCGGATGGGTGAGTAGGGGCATTTTTCAATGGACTGATTGGTCGAGAGTCAATGGACTGAACCATAGAATGATTGGACTTGGGAGCAGACTTGGTAGTGGTGGCTCCAGTTGATGGGGGTAACATGTGTGTTGGCATTGGAGGGACCACCTCTTTGGGGCGAGGCGGTTGATATTTTTTCACGGGACTTGAAACTTTTCTGCGGTTTGTTCGAACCATAGAGTTCTTGCGACCAGTAGCAATAACCATTTCTTTGGCTTCCCTGATAATATAGCCTCTTTTCTCTAGCTGGATGGCGCGGTCAAGATCTTCTTCAAAATCGTCGAACATGCCGCCATGCAGATCAGAGGAGATACTTTCTGGCAACTCCAAGGGAACAGGTGCCTTAGAAATTTCTTCAGCAACGTGAGGAGGCAAGCTGTTAGCAGAGTCTCCACTTGCCACACGTTTAGATGCCTGGACGGTCTCGGGGACAAGACTCGGACGCACCCTCTGCTTTCCATTTCCTCTAATAGTAGGCTCTTCCACATCTTCCCCTGGTCCGAGAACATCAGAAAATTCTGCAGCAAACTCGTCAGCAACGCTATGGATGCTGAACAGACTATCGCTTGCCAACAATGGATTCCTGATGGCACTTGGGGGTGCAATCTCTAGTTCGTCGGTAGGTCCATTTCCTTCTGTCGACAAGGGTTCGTGCATAATTGCACTTGATTCTGCATCGGGCTCTCCAAGCACACTCGTGTCAACATCGGCGCTGGGTTTGTCTGTTCTTTGAAGCTGTCTTTCCAAAATGGTGTCTTCATGGGCAAATGAGAAGTTGTTGTTATTGAGATGGCTTTCATCGTTTGGCAAGAACGAGTATGAAGCAACACTCTCTTCTTCCTGCTTGATGATTACAGGCGTCTTATTTTGCGCTTCATCAATAGATGCATCTGCTGGCTGGGCATCACTTTCTGGTTCATTGAATGTGGGGGTGAACTGATAGGAGGGAAGTTGGAAAGTGTTCTCAATAGGAACCACTGGTGAGACTTCGGGCATAGCAGGCTCTTCTGGTTCAATAGCTTCCGGAGCAAATAGCGAAACGTCCTCGACTTTAACCTTGGCAAGAGAGGCCTCCTTTCCCTCGACCTCGTTCCTGACTTCGGGCAGGTCCTCATTATTCTCTTCAGTGGGCAGAACTTGCAAGTTATCTGCTCTTAGGGTCGTCGGGTTGTCAACGAAAGAAGCCATATCCTCATGCTTGATTGCCGGCTCATCGAATTGAGAGATGGAAAACCCAGACGAATCACCTGACGCGGGACCATCAATCTGGGGCATTGACATCTGAATATCAGAAATGTGGATGTGTTCCTCGACCTCTTCTTCGGAGACCAGATCATTCTCATCGTCACCAACTTCATTTTTGATATTGTGTGTACTGGCGGGCTCGACATCTTCGACTCCGCGTAAGGATACTTCTGAGCTATCAACGGGCTCAGATTTCACATTCGGCTTGGATTCCGAGCTAAGATCCGGTGCATCGTGACTGGAACTGATCAAATGATCTTGATTTCTTCCAACAGACAGCAAAGGCGTATCCAGTTTGTAACCTACAATTGGCGAGATAACTGGCAAATCTTCAAGCTTTGGCGTCACGAATGGAACATCAAGCTCAGAAATATCCGGTGTGCTCTGATGCTCATCAACCTCTTCGTCCACAATATTCATCTTCGAGAAACCAGTATCCAACTCTTTTGCTAATGAGCGTCTTCTTGTACTTGTCGTCCTATGCACATTGGGCTTCTTCTCCAATGCCTCTTCACCAGATAAGTCGTAAGAAAGATTGAAGGATTTTTCGCGATGATGCTCAGTGTCAATTTTTCTTTGAGAGTCCAGCAAAGATTCCTTGCGAACTAGGTTAGACCATGCTGACTGATCATCATCATCACTATCTTCTCCATCATCAGGGGAACGAGGAGTAGAGGGGTATTCAAGTGCTTCACGAAGATATTCTGCGTTGGAGACTGGCATCGCACTAAGATCTGGACTAGATTCGGTGGACGCAGGAAGAGCTGGCTTCGCCTCCAGAAGCGTTGGGGAATTACGGGACGAAACATCTGAAAGCTCATCATCTATCGCACCTGAAGTTGTTACAGAAAACCCTCCGGGTACCATAGGCAACGGTCTCGAGGGCGATTCGGCCGATGAGACAGTTACCAATGGTGCAGGAGGCTCAGATGCAATCAGTGAATGTCTTGAAGAACTTTCGAAAGCAAATAAATCAGATGTGTCAAGAACTGTGTGCTCATCAAGGACATCAATATTGTCTGAGGAATCATTGTGATTCTCGGCATCTACAGATGCCAAATTAAGAGGTTCGGTGTCAGAGTAATCAGAGAAGCGGTCGGGCAATTCCTCTTTTGACGGCACTTCGACCATCTCAGGTGAGAAATCTTCCAGAGCAGTGGTCTTGGATTCTGGAAGAGCATTGTGGGCATCATTGCGGTGAACTGCAAATTCTGCCGCATCGAGCTCAGGGTACTTCTGGATGGGGCTTGAAGAAGGAGCAATTTCTTGCAGCGGAAGTTCTGGCATCTTGGAAGACGCTTTAAAAGGTTGCTTGGGCAAAGCATTTCGCGGTGTTTCCAGTAGTGGAATTTCCTCGTCTTCTCCTTCGGACTCCTCATCAACAAGCTCGTTGACTAGATGGTGAGAGTGCATAGCAAGCTGCTCGCGTTTCCATTCAATTTGCTCGTCAATATCAATCATTTCATTATCAGAATTGTCAATATGCAGCGGATCTTGAAGCGTCTCCTCCTGCTCAATCTCAGGCGTGATGGCCTCGTATTGGATGACTTGAGCGGAGGACTTGAAAGTGACGACTTTTCTAGGCTTGGCTTTGGGGGATGCAATTTCGCGTGGACCTATGAGCTTTGAAAATGAGCCCTTTCGCGAAAGGGAGGACTTGTGAGCTTCATGCACTCCACGCATTGCGGGCATTATTTTAGGCGACGTATTCGATTGGGTAGGGGGCATATCGCTTTCACGAACGGGAGAGCGGGATGGAGATATTGCCAAAGAACGGGCATGTCCGGGGCGTTCCGGAGAGCTTCTAGATGGAGAAAGGCCACTGCTACCAACCGGTCGTAGAGGTGGCGTCATTGCTACTGTCTCGAACTGGTCAGCCTCTGGCACATCAAGTATAGGGGAACCCATTTCCCTCTGGCGAGAACGCTTGTAGCGAGATGCCTGGCCTTTCTTTGTCATGGTTGACGGGGAAGGCGGTGCCAGAGAAGGCACAGGTAGCTGTCGGGGCGATTGCACAAGCAAGGGGCTAGCGGACACAGGACGAAAGCCAACCTGAGGAGAGTTTTCAGGACTAGGGATATAGCTTGAAGAGCTCTGCTTTTCGAGGTCTGACCAAAATGAGCGCATATTTGCGGTTTTGGAAGTGGCCTCCGAGTTTATGGAGGTTTTGTTGATGTTGAGAGGCCTTGTAGGCGAACCTGGCGTAGGCAGGTTCGGCATCTTGAGATTCACGCAAAAGAAGAAGCTACAAAATTTGTGCTGAGTGTCCAGGTTGGCCGTTTGCTGGCTTTGTAAAACTCGTCTGAGAAGTGTGCAAGGAGAACAGAAAGTGTGTGTATTGCAATTACCTGAGTCTTAGTGTTTATTATGCTCCGAAAATGTAAAGGGAGAATGGCCTAATGCAGTAGGTGACCACCCAAAGCAGGGTGGGTGGGACTTTACCACGCGCGTCTGCGCGCCTCTCACGTGAAGGTTTTGTGCTGGGGCACCGAGGCTGGGGTCTTCTTTCAGGGGTCTGGATCCTGCGGGGGAGGCGGACCGGGGTATCCGCATGCGGCGAAAATATAAACATGGTATGGGATGCAGCTGACGGTGCCAATCAGAGAGTTTGATAATTGAGGTAAGGCAAAAACTGTTCCTGCCAGTTTTCGGGCTAGCCCCTTTCTACCGCACCGCAGGTCTCGCGCAGCCCCTTTGTCCCGCAGTAGCGGGTAGTCAGTCCCACTTGCATGACAGTGGAATGCCCCTTGACGGGCACTGTTTCAAAAGCCAGTGGGAAGGCAGAAACGGCACACTAAAAAAGGACCTCACCGGCGGACCGAGCAGGACAGCACAGGAAGCTGCATCGGAATGACAAGGGGGGACTACAGCAAAAAAGGAAACCGAGCAACGGCCCAGCGCATGCCTGCACGAGCCTTGCTGGTAACTAGCAGCTAGCTGAATGTGTTTCCGTTCACTAATATTATTACAAAATGTCAAATTAACGTCCCATGAAGCGGCTGATAAGATACCAGGTCGAGCCTAGGAAGCGAATCAGCGCCAAAATAGCAACAGACCACAAAACTACAGCCAAGTAGATCTGGGATCGTGTATCTGATGAAATAGCAATGTCTGTGCATGCCCTTTTCGCCAGCTCAACCTGTTCTGGGTCAGGCCAGAATGAGCGCTTGCTAGTTGTGGACGTCAGACTCAATCCTGCAGTGTTCAGCACGACGGCAACAACCACAAAGTTAGTGAACATCCATGTGAGCACAACAGCAGAACGGAATAGGGCGTAGTAATCTTTATCCTTGTTGGCAGAATCAGCCTTCTTCTCCTCAGCAGCCTTCTTCTTTTTGTCTTCGGGTTCTGAAATAATAGTAATCTCGGCACTGTACGATTTATCAATCCGCTCCTTGTCAATTGGCATGTCCATTTTCAAGTCACCCTGAAGAGTGGTCTCTGCTTTACCCAAATCGGTCGCCTGTCCCTCGTCACCCTTGGTACCCCACGAGATATCGTGAATATTGCAGAAGGCGTACACGTTTAGCACATTGATGTATGATGGAGACATGAGCAGATACTGAATAGATGAGGTGAGAAGGTGCCAAGGCTGCAAAAACATGAGAGATGAGATGATGTAAAGAGCATAGGTCGAAAGCATCGAGATAATAAGATCTCTAAATGTAGGATTCTGCCACAGTAATTTCACATTAAACCCACCAGCAGAACAGATTCCGTACGAGACAGATTTCACAGTGATGTAGATTGATGCAAATAACAAATACGCCATCACAATAGCAAAGAAAATAACAGTTAGAAGATAAAACGGCGCTGTTCCTTTCGGTCTGTTACCGAAACTGAGCACAAAAACGGTAACGATACAAGCAAGATAAATCCACAAAAAGACAATACTCAGTATTCTTCCCGGCGCAAACCCTGAACCAGAATCTGCAAGAGAGGCCGTCAAAATGCGGAAAACTAAAAAGAAATTGCCAATAGAAAACCAAGAAAAGAGGAGAGAAAAGAGTTGATACAAAAACTCAATATGGAGAAAGAGCATCCTGAAAATTGAATGGCCAGACTTCCACATGGAGAGGAAATGCGCTTGAGCATACACAGCAGCAAAGAATGAACCATTGAGCCATCTTCTTCTTTGCATCACCAATTCAGGGAGTGCATCCGGAACATCAGTGTCAGCATGAGCTGCCTTGACATATCGTAGAAGCCAATCGCATCCACGCTTTGCAACTAGCTCGAAACACAAAATTCTGTCTTCGGCAAGGTACATATTCGCGGTAAAAATACCAGCACCTGCAGAATGTAATGTTTCACCCTTGAAATACTTTTCCAGAGGGCCCTGGCCATTCACATCGTTTAGAAGTGCCACATATCTGTAAGCAGAGAACGCACCAGGAAGAACAGAAATGAATCCAAAGGAACTCTCGAGCGGTTTGTCCAGGATGTTGGACATTTTGTATTCGAAATTCTGAGCAGCAACAAGAGGATTAAGAAGATGTTTCCATCCGGTGCCCAGCATAGCTCTAATTTCACCACAAGCACCGCCAACTGAAGGATCTTTATCAAAAGCTTTCCAAAGATGGTAGATGGAATCATGACCTGGCTGGGTACCAGCGTCGAGAAGAACGCAGACCTTGGGGTTGATAATGGGGCCAAACGCCTGAAAAAACCATCTATGCGAATTGATCTTTTTCTGATTTTTTTCCTTGAGACAGAAAATCATTTGCACGGGTACACATTTCTCAGTCGTTAGCTTGACAGTTTTGTCCACCTTTGAGATGTTGACTAACGTGGTATACTCGTAAATATGGGCCGCAACATTTTTCTCTCCGACCATGTTCTTCGCAAAACCTTCCTGGTATACACCGAGAGCAGCCATAAGAGCTTTCGAGCGAGGGTTAATTTTTGTACGGCCATCGGCAACAACACAAACAACCACCTTTTTCCAAGCCTCGGTACCCCAAGTATTGGAACGGGTTCTGCTACACAAATGCTTAATGTTTTTGAAAACACCATGCAAGGTTCGACCAAGAAGAATCTCATCTTCATTGTAAATTGTAATAACAATGAAAAGTTCAGTAACACGTGGTGTGGTATAACATGTCTGCCGGAGAGTGAAATTATCAGCTTTGAAGTCCTTGGGATCGCAAGTTGCAGCAGAGTAGCGCATATGAGTAAACTCTCGCGCAGGGCTCTCCTCCTGATACTGAGACAATAGCTTCTGAGAGACCGGACAGTCAAGTACAAGGTTACCTTTGAAGAGTCTGACTTTCTTCATGGTGCGCTTGCGCTTGACTTGAGTCTCAGGAGGGGCCAGGGGTTGTGTTTCATCACCGAACTGAGCATCAGATGGGTACTGCTGCTCCTCATCTTCCGGTAACTCCAAATTGGCCATTCCAGTAGGCGGTGGTAGACCTGCACGCTCCTCATCCTCATCTGAGTAGTCTTCTTCTTCTTCGGAAAGGTCCATTGGAGCATTAAGCGGGTATTGGTCACCCTGGATCGGGAAAGGCTTGAAACCTATTTCATCATCATAGACAGAATCTTCATTGGCACCAAACGCGCCTCCAAATCCCAAAGCGTGATGCTGGGTGGTTGGGGGGTAATAGCCGGTACCTGGAGGCATCACCTGGTGCTGCTGGTTACCTGGGGTGAAAGTTGCCAGAGGGTAAGAGTCCTCGTAAACGTCAGGATTTGGGCGAAATGGCTCGTAAGAGCGGTCAGCAGCTTCGTAGTACTGATAATCGTCGTCATAGGGCGAGTCTGCACCTCCAGCTCCAGCCCCGGCAAAGGGCTCGTATCGAGGGGGATTGAAAGAAGTCCCAGCAGGCGGAGGACGGTAGGAAAGGTCCTGCTCGCCGTGACGATTTGGATGACCATTACCTGCTAGAGGGGATGCTTCGGGGTATGGCTGCGTTGCCGATCTGTTGAGGGCAGGTGTTTCACTATCTCCAGCTTCGCGAGGATATGCAAACTGCTCATCATAAACAGCAGATCCAGCGACAGGCGGATTGTAGGCAGAGCTAGAAGCATGACGTGCATGGTCATCGTAATTCTCGTAGTCGTCGTAGGTTTCGTGATGGCCAGCAGCAGATGGTGGGGCAAAGCTTTCAATTTGCGGTGTCGTTGTCGTGTGGGCATGAGATTGGAACGGGTCAGCAGTTGGTACACGAGATGTTCCTGGCCTAGAAAAAAAAGCTCTGCTTGCAGGAGACTCTGTAATGGGTCTCAATGGAGAGTTGGTGGCCGCTGTATGGCTGATGCCAGCAGGAATTGGCACTGGTGAAGGGGCCACGTTATGCCCAGCAGAAGAATGCCTGGCAGATGACGGCGGCCTCTGGGGGTAAGCAGTGCTATTGGAAGAAGCATTGCCGGCCGCTGTAGAGGGTCTCAAAATAGGTGCAGTCTGACTTTCTGAATACTGTTCCGTAGCGTAATCATCAACATCAAAGGGATCGCCTTCGTCGAGATGAGGCTGTTGAGCGTCAGGCCTTCTGTAGGGTTGGCTAGGCATGTTGTCAAAAGGCACTGATTATAATGCTCAAGGTACAAATAGAGGTGAAACGCGCTCCAAAGATGTGACCGTTTACCGGGTCCAAAAGGAGAGAGATGGATGAGATTCTGGTATCGGCGTGAATAGATATGAAAATGAGGATACGCTCAGAAAATATGCTTTAAAGAAATCACACTTTCTCCCGAAGAGATGATCGACGAAAACCAGGGGTGAAGAAAACCTGAAAGATTCAAGTCAGTACTGGTGTTCTAGGGGAGGGGGTCAATCAGGGACAAGGCAATAAGTACAACTGGCAGCCGAGTAATCAGAAAATAGACAGAAGGAGTTTCACAAGCCAGCAATGGCAGTCAGCGAGGCGTAGGCACAGAAAGTGTCAGCTGGCCAGGGGCGTCGTGGCGTGGGAGGTGGAGGTACACGCTCACCAGGAAGTTTCCCGACTAGGCAACAAATAAACCCGAGAAAAGTTCGAGTAAGAAAGAGCGACGAACGCGAGGGAGTAAAAGGGTAAAATTGCAGAAACCTTGTGTTGAAGAGTTGCTGGTAACTCTATTGCTAGAGACGAGCGGGCTGAGGCATCTCTGGCCAAGTGAGGCACCCTCATGTCACATCATGGCAGTGCTATGGCACAGCCCAGGCGGTTCAATGGGGAGTCAGTGGGACCCCTGGGGAGCTGTGGGGCAGCCCCAAGGCCATTATTTTAGACTGAGCTGTTTGCAACAACGCAAAAAGAATAGCAAAGAGAAAAACGTGCATTAATTGCCGCTTGAGCTACTTCAGAATCTCATCCATTTGTCAACTTCAGGCCAATGATTGCCATTACATATTATTGGAATCTCGCCGAGCTGCGCCCCTGCTGTCCGAGGCTCGCCCGCGACTATGCGGATTACCTCCCAGCAGCACTGCAGCCGCCTGCACCCCTGTAACGGCGAGTGAAGAATTTCAAGGATTCGACCAGTCGCTGTGATTGTTTTTTCTGCAAATCACAGAAATAGAAGGAGTGCCAGTCGTACCAAAAAATCATTTTTTGAACGCATTGGCAGATTGCCAGCCACTTCTCCCCCCCGACTCCGCCTCGGGATGGAAATGGCGCGCTCTGGCAACCCGCTTTCGCCTTTATCACCCCTGGCTAAAAATAAATTTCCTGCTTCGAGACGGGCGACATGAAAATTGTTTGAAATAGCGCCAATTGACACAAACACTAGCGAAAAGCTATATTTCAATGTCCATTATAAAAATACTCATTGAAAAGAAGCAAAACTCCGCAATTTTCGTTTATTTCTAAAGTGGGGACTCGATTCAAATTTGTGGAGTTCAAGAAACAATCACAAATTGGTCTATTGGCCCAGTTGGTTAAGGCGTGGTGCTAATACTTGATAGTTGACGCCAAGATCGGCGGTTCGATCCCGCCATGGACCATTTTTTTGGCCTTTGCTTCAAAGAAGTGTAACGACGCTGTTTGCCCGATTGCATACAGGTTTGATGTTACCTTTTCCTTTTATTTTATCTATTAATCCAAACATTTATTCTGAAAGCCTCATGCTTCAGCACTATAATACAAGATAAATATGCACCTACTCAATAGTCAGCCGCTGCGGGCCCCTGGCCGGCTCATCGGGTTTATACTGAGTCATGGGATAACTCTGATTCGGGTAAATTTCATCATCAAGCTCATACGGCTTAGAAGACTGGAGTGTCTGTCCACGGTTTTTCTTGCCGCGGTTGATGACGTTTTTCAAACCATGACCCATGTTGACGATGCACACCAAAGACATTGCTACAGAAGCAAGGAGCAAAATAATTGTGATAACGGCAAACAAAGTTAAAGTTTTGCGTGCCGCAAAGTAGTTGGCGGCATGGGAAGGCTGGAAAATTCGCACTAGCTTAAAGAAGAAGTACGCCAGGCCGCACAAGAAGACCAATAGCAAGGCAGACATGAGCAGCTTCAGCTCTTTTCGCAGAGCGAACATGACGAGATAGATAAATATAATCGTCAGCGGAATAACAGTGGCTGTCAGACCAGTCTCCACCGGGGAGATGTTTTTGCCGACAACGAGAAATTGGATGGTGAAGCCGAGGAAAAAGAAAAAATCAAACTTGAGAATGGAAACAAAGACCAAGTAGCAAAAGTAGCGGCGTTTGAGAGTGATGCTTGGGCCAACATTTTTGTAGACAACCCACCCAAACTCCTTGTAGAGCAGATAGGTCAGATACATCTGTACGATCCACTCAAAGCCCTCAATGGCGGGAATTGCAATAACAAATCCCCTCATCTTGTTCCACCCCCGCAAAACATGCTCAACATCATTTACATTATCAACGACGTTCTTGATCTGAACGTACTGCACCGATGCGTCAACGAGCTTGGCAAGCGTGAAGAAACAGAGGCCAATGAGCTCGATAATGTTTTTGGACCAAAGTGCATCAACAGTCAAGATGATATGGAATACTTCGGCAAAAATGAACAATGCCAAATAGGTGGGAATTGTTCTCGCACCGGTCTTGACCAGATCTGTTTCGTCCGGAGCCTGCAGGGCGGCGGAGACAAAGTGTTCAAACACATAAAAAATGTATCCAAGAAAGGCAAGCACGACACAGGCAATGACAATCACAAGGGCCATCAGCTGAATACCATAGACAGAAACGGACTGCACCAATTTGGTGTACGTGGATCGGGACTTCATGTCGTGCTGCTTCTCCACAGGAACGTACTCCTGGTTGAGGATGGGAATAGAGGAGGTATCCATCAGAGGAGATGATCTAGGAGAAATGGTCTGGAGGACAGCGGTTTTGGCGCACCCCTCAAACAATGGATAGTCACAAACGCTAGCTCAGGCTAGAAGTAATGAGGTTTGTACACAGAAAAAGGGGATGACGACGCTAAGATTTTTTGCACCGGCCGTACAGCCAGATATAGCCGTGCCGTTATGACGACGCTGTGGGGGAGGGAAGGGAGCTAGTAGGCGCGGCGGTGACCCCTGAAAGAAAAGCGGAATGTGCGTGTGGCTGGGGAGGGGGCGCAGGGGGAGGACTGGGAAATGAAACAGGAAAGTGGGCAGCCGAGGATTAAGTAGCACCAGGCACAATGACGACAGACGCCGAAAAGTGACCTGCCAAGGATGCGACACATCATGTGAGAATCGACTGAGCCACTTAGTTGGCGTCTGGTGCCAGCTGGCGGCGTCGGCCAGTGCTGTCTGGCGAAGCTAAATGCTATATGGGCGAGGCTCGGACCGCGGTTGTGACGCTTGGAATATTTGACCTGGCGAGTCTAGGGTGCATTATTTGTCAATGAGTAGTGCCAAAAAAGAAAGCCTATATCAAGCTATGCCTGCAGCTAGACTTTGTCCGGTTCCAGATCTGCCAGAGTCTTTCAGAGTTCCTCACAAGCGCAGCACACTGCTGTTCGGCTCGCGTGCTGCAAAGAGCCCTGGGTGATGCACTGCCTTTTGGCTGCGCTGCAGTGCCCTGAACTAGGCAAATGTCACAGGCGCCCAGTGGACATGGACCGCCGAGTGATGTCCGAGACTGAATAGAGTGCATCTGCGTATGTACGCAGAGCCTGGCAAGCGCAAGATAGACCTTGCTCAGCCTAAAATCAGATGCAGCCCGACATTTTGCGAGTGTTGTAGGTGCGGTTCGTTTCCGCCGTCAGGGCCGTTGCAGAGATGAGCGCACCTGCAAGTGCCTGGGCATCAGACGACCAGGGCTAGAATAGAGCCCTGAGAGGGGAATGGAATGGAAAAATAAAGCAGCTAGGACGGGCTAGTTAATAATTCCATATCTGCTATTGTCCGATGTCAGCTGTCGAGGCCCAGCTCTAATTCTTTTACTGTCACTGAGGTCCTCCCAGGGTCAGTTAGTGACTGCTAATCCCTGTTAGTGGCTCGCAGGCACTAACAGTCAGTGGACGATAGTGCAGCCTCACTAGCCAGCATCCAGCATCTCATGAGCACTTTCATACGTGAGCATGTGCTGGCCGACACCACCGCTCTAGAAAGAGAAGTTCTGATCAAAGAGCTCCAGTGGCTACTTAACGATCTTCATTTCCAGGTTGATGACGGCCTTGTTCCGGCCCTAGCAGGCTGCACAGCGGCCCTCACCAGCCCGACGGAGTTCCGCCTGCCACTGTCTTCCGGCAAATCTGAGGCTCTCAAGGGAACAGTGGTCGTTGCAGGATCGGACGTTACATTCATTGACATACAACTGAAGCTGCATGCAGCAAAGCGGTCTTTCTTCACTCTCAAATCCGATAAGCCTCTTGTATTTGCGCAGGTTGTCAATGCTGTTAACCAGGTTGATCGGGCAACGACACTCATCAACTCCATGCTGACGGGGCTGCAAAATAATACAGGAAATCTTATCTGGGCTGCAGCCCATTCAGAGCGTCTAATCTCTGAAGCTCTCGCCGAGATCCGCTCTGCCATCATGAGCTTCCGCCAGCCGCCGCCATCCTTGGCCTTTCCGCTGCACCACACACCGCTGTCGCACTTTGAGAAAGGGATTCCCGACAATATAGCCGTGACTTTCTGCGTCAAAGAGTCGAATCTAGTTGTCGAAGTGCGTGTGTTGCAGCCTGCGGACGAGGAGTCTCACAGCCCTCTAGCAGCACTGTCTCGAAAGCGCGCCACGGATTCTCGCCGGAACATCATGTTTGAGGGACGTATGCGAAATGAGGTGGAACTGGTTCGAGTGGCTACACAGAACCCAATGCTCATGTCTGCACTGTCGAAAATGACTGCTGTAGAGTCACAACTGGAAACCTTGAGAAGTAACGTGGCTGCTGTTATGGGTGTCATTTCGAGCCTGGGTCCTCAGAAGGGTGATGGTCTATAGTGCCAATGCTGCTAGGAGCAGGTAGGCTACTTCGACTCATTCTGTAATGCTGAGCAACCGCCAGGCATTACCGCATTCAGGACCGCTGCAATCAACGCTGCTTTCAATACTTTATTTATGTACAATACTCAAGGTCTCTCAGCCGCGGGCCAGCAGCGACTTGGCCACATTGAAAGAAGCTACTGCATTAAAGCTAAGCCACTCGCCGACATTGTCCAGAGCCAGAACCCCGCTCTGGTACGCGCTGAACCGATTTCTGAAAAACTGGATTGTGTTGGCATAATCCTTGGAGTTGTCCACGCTCTGGAACACCTCGGTGGCCGCATAAATGCTCGACAGAGCGGCCCGCTTCGTGTACCACGTCGTGTCGTGCGCTTCGTCGCCGGCCAAGAACCAAATCTCGTCCGACAGGTTGTGGAGCTCCTCCAGTGCCTCAGGAAGGTAGCTGGGGCTCGTCACCAGACGCACGTACTCGCCCAAGTGGGCTGCGTACTTTTGATTTGCCAGCAGACGCTGCTCGACCAGCAGCTCCACGCGACTCTCCACGGTCGGCTTATCTGACAGATCAATTTCAGATAGCCTGTACCGCTCGGCCTGCAGATGCGAGAGCACGAGGTCCATGGGGCCACGCGGAAAGAGGTTGACTGCAGCATCCGACAGCTTGTGCTTACGGCATGCATCTAGCAGAGACTTTTCCGAGAAGCCGGTGAGGGAAACGTTGGCCAGAGCATCCTGAACAATCGCATTTCTCTTGGTGTCTGCATGGAAGGCCTCGGAGTCTGGATCGGCAAACTCAGCTGAGTGATATGCCCGAGGCAGCAGCAACACAGCGGGGAAAGCCGGGGGTCGGCACACGGCCCGCAATCTCAAGATCCTTTTAGTAGCGAGCATTCCAGACTTGGATAGATTAGAAAAATAATGCTGGGCAAGGGAAGGGGGGCAGATTAGCGTGCTAATAAGCTGTTTGTGTGTCAAAAGTGCACTTGAAGGAGTGAAATATGGCCAAAATTAAATGAGCTGAGGGATGGATTTGGTGATGGGCCCCTATTGGGAGTGAGCTGGTGGGCCGACAGCCGGGCTTGACAGGCAGCAAGTGGCTGGCACCAGGCGAGTGGCCGTGCGGGTTCATTCAAGCCATTAGTTTCATTCCAGCTGGCACTGCCTGTGCCGTCATCGTCCTGCATATCTCTATCCGAGCTGGGCAGTCGCCACAGACTATGGTCCACTTTTTTTTCTGAACTTGCTGCAGTTGACCCAGCAGGTCAGCAGAGCGCTTGGTATGGGAGGTTTTGAGGTTCTAGGGGGAATCCCATCCAAGGGCGTGACGATGGTCAACGGTAGGCGCTGCTGAGGCATGACGATATTGAAGCGCCTTTGTAAAGAAATTTGAAACCTCTCTAATGGTATGGGGTTCTCTTCTCTCTTCCCCCAACCTTTTTCTAATTTTTGTCGCTCCTTGACTACCCCACAATCGATGCGTTCTCTGGACATCTCCGCCTCCCCTTCCACCAGGAACCCTCCTCGCTGACTTCACTGCCCGCCCTGCTGCCGCAGGCTGCGACTCGTCCAACGACTCGTGGATGCGGATATATGGGGATATATGGGGATACACGGAGTCAGCAAAAAATATGGAAGGTAGGTCAAACAACTGAAAATATCTGCTATGGCAAATGGGCATTTTTTTCTTGTTTTAGCTTCCATAGCATTCCTCATATTGAAGAAGAGCCTCTTTTTTAAAATCTGGTCTGGCGAGCTGCACGCCTCATGCACGATCATGCACGACTAAATGAGCGTCAGAAGGGAATCCATTATAGGTCGGCCAAACCCTGAAATGAAAGCATCTAAGCAAGTTCAAAATCCTGAGAATCGTGCTATGCAGCTTTCCCCATGTTCTTGGCGCCTTATCTGCGTCATTCCCGTTCCTGATAGGTCAATATTGCGCGAGGTGAAAAGAGGCCAGCTTGCATATTGAATATATGGTCAAAGCAGCCCGCTCTTTTCTTTTCAATATAACATCTAAGAGAAACTTAAACACCTTCTATAACCGTTCCATACAATAAGCTTTACTTTCTGCGTCAAAAATGAGCTATTCCAGCAACCTGGAGACTGGTCTCTTTGTCGACTACTTCCGCTCTACAGATGGAGATGATCCTCACGATCTGTCATTCACACTACCCGCAGACCCATCAGATTTTGCTTTCATGCATACTGAAGGGCATGGTTCTAGTGTTCAAGAACCACACATGCTCTCTCAATCAGCTAGTCATGTTAACCCGGCCCAAATGCATCTCACCTCTACAGACCATCAGCTAATTGAACCAATGCCGTTTCAAGAGGATTCGAATGAGCTATTTGTCAAAGATGACGGCGATATTTCCACTCACTTCTCGAATGTCGTTATAAATCCTAATACGGGCTTGTTTGACCATGTCCACTCTCTCGTTCCTCAAGAGCAACCTGCCTTGCAATCGCCAGGTAGAATGCAAAGTTTGCAACTATCTCAAGCTCAAGAAAAGATTGCCAAAGGATATGCCTCTTATCTCATGAATTCTGAAACTCGTACGCAGTTCGCGCAGGCTTCCTCTTCTTGTCCCAGTTTTGTTGAATCAAGCCAAGACAACAACACTACCAACTTTGATCATGATCTGGAAATAGATGAAAGAGAGCTGCTTGAAACACAATATGACTCTCCATTTTTGAATTTTGACAACAGACGGACGTCAGAGTCAATAGGTTCAAATCAAATCAATCATTCGGGTAGGTTAGCTCTTAACTCTTCTTCTCATACCCGGCTGACAGAAAGCTCATGCAAAGAGTCTAACACTATCGAAGACAAAAAGAAAGACTGCGCATATCTGACTGATAGAAGTTCTAACACTGCTGAGGAGCATCCTTTCCAAGGGTCATTTGTGAGCTATGGCGCAGCCTTTAGCCCTTCCACTGCCATTGAAAGTTCTAGGAGTTGTAGAGCGATTCCAATTCATGGCCCTGTTATTTTTCAAAGTCATCGCTGGGCTCAAAGCTCTGCCAGCGCTGCTAGTGTTGATCCAGGATCTCTTGAAGCTGACCCTAACTTGTCGCAAAATATTTCTGAAATACTGAGATCTCCAGCATCTACATACAGCCAAAGGGGCTTCCAATATTTCACTCTCCCGCTTGCTGAAACTCCAACTACTCCAATCAGATCGCCAGGCAGTTTCGAGTCGAGAGTGCGCAAGTATTCTGATGGTAGTCCACAAAGGCCATCCATATTTGGACGCTCTAGGCACAATAATCGAGGAAGTGATAAAAGATCTCTTAGCCTTTTGAAACAGGAGACAAGTGATATTTCTCAATTTGCTACAGACCTCTTAACAACGCCTAAGAGTTCTCATGAGCAGGAAAAATCAGTCCCTTATCACATGCCCTCACTGGCTGAATGCGATCATGTAATCGAAAGACTTCAAGAGTACATTGTACAGGGTGTCTTTGAGGATAAGGGTCAGGTTGACAAAGTGGAACAGTTGCTTAAGAGCAACGCACCTGTTTTCTTAGACTTTCCTGATTGGGATAAAGCAGAAACGAGAAAGCGTAACGTAGCTGGGCGAAAGGTTATAAGTTCTCAGCCTGCACTTATATGGATCAAGGACGACGAGCTTCATATGAATGGGCTAGTCGTGAGGTGCAGTATTGATAAGATGGACCCAAACAACTGGTACTTAAAGTTGCGACCCGAACCCAAAGCGACCCCTAAACAGCAAGAAGTGCTGGATAAATTCAAGTCAAGGTGGAATTTGCCAAACCTCACCGTCAATGCAACAGGGGCTGACCCATCTCACCAATGCGACAAAAAGAAATGCTTTCCTGATTGCCCCAATGCTCGCAAATGCAATTTGGCAGGCGAGCTGACCATCGAATCAAGACTCAAAGAAATGAAAAAGTGGGAACGAGCAAAAAAAAAAATGAAAGGCAAGTCGGTATGTATGTGCCATATTCCTTTTGAAAATGAGGCTGATTTGACACGACACATGGACGTATTTGGACACTATAAAAAGTTTCTGTGTAACTACCAAGGTGAGTGCGAGTTCAAAGTCATTGGTTTCACGAAGCGCAGTTTGACATGGCGCCATTTTCAAAAACATCTTAATTTCACCATTGAGTGCTTTTGTGGCTACAAGACTAATCGTGACGATTCGCAGTTTCGTCACATGGTCAACGTGCACAAATACACCCTCAGCATATCTGCGAGAAAGTTTTTCAAGGCATACTTTGAGCATTTTTGCGGTGATCCAAATACAATTGCTGAGTCTATCTCAGTGCTCGCTGACGAAGAGGCATGTGTTGTTACTGACGATGAGGGTGCTGGAAGTTCTGATGAGTTCGTGGAGGACGAAGAGAGAGTGGAGGTAGATCTCTTTGTGAAGCAGGAAAATGAAGAATGAGCTCCGAGAGTCCTGTGGAAGAAGACAAGAGTTAAGGGCAGAGAGGTGTGAACGCGGGTCATATAAGAACAGAAAATCTTACTTTATATTCTATAAATTGTACAATCTATTAGAGGAGGATCATGTCTAGTTATCTCTGATGCTGGCAACAGTGGCTTTGCCCTCGACAATAGCCTGTACTCTTTGATGGATATCAGCAAAGCTCTTGAAAACAGTGTAAGGAACACCTTCGCGTTCGCAGAACCTAATGAGGTCTCTTCCCTCTTTGGCAAACAGCAAATCAGTTTCGCGAGCAGCAGAAAGGTCAGAGACACCATCTCCGCAGTAAAAGAGCGTCGCTCTTTTTTCAAGCTCAGCATAAGGACGAATGGCACGGGACTTGTCGTGGCCAAAAGAAGACTCATCTCTATACTTAATGTGCCAAGAACCATCTTCCTTGATGACGACTTCGTTGGCAATAATCTCAATGTTCTTGACAGCCTCCTCGCCAACAAGTTTAGTGAGAAGGGCCTTGATGATGGGAACCATACCCGAGGAAACGACTACCACTGGCACGTTGTTGGCGTGCGCCCAACGGTAAAAATCCGCAAAGCCTGGGTCCAACTGGACATTCTTGAGCAGGAAATCAATGCACTCAGGGAATGGAGTGTGGATAGACTCGAGCATTTCGTGGAAACCATCTCTGAAGGAAGTGGTTCCATTGAGAATGCGCTCATTGATCTCCAGTCGCTTCTCCTTGCCAAATCCGAGAGTGTCGGTCATGTAATCGTTCGAATCCTGGACAGTGATGGTGCCATCCCAGTCAGAAAAGACAATAAACTTTGCGTCGGCGTAGGGAAGGGACATTTTGGTGTATAGAGAGAGGATCTTGAATTGCTTTCGCCTTGTGACGTAGTTGTTGAGCTGATGGTACTCTATCAGAGCATGTGTTCCTGGCTGGGTGTCAGAAAGCTGGCCACGGAGAAGGGGCGGACAGAAGTGAGACAGGAAGCTCCTTAGGATTGAGATGAGGGTATTAAAAAACAAGAGTAAAACGTCAATAGATGATGTTGACGACGTAATGTCGGCTTTGTTTTGTGCATCAGGTTAGCCCATAGCGGTGCGGACTTTTTGTGTCAGAGAATTGCGTGCCCGAATAAATGTCCGCCTTTACGTTGGTAGTGCCATTTTAGGAGAATGAGCAAGGACGATGCAAAAGAATTTGAAAACGGTAGTAATCCGTCTACAAATGCTGACTCAGGGAAACCATCCAATGCCTTGACTCGTGAAGACACTAACAAGCTGGTTGATGCGCTGTTGAAGGAGCTGCAGGACCTCTTGGAGCAGCAGCTGCTACTCGGATACGAGGCGCCAGAGATCCCCTGGAATACCGGCCTTTATGACGATTCGAAAAATACTGAGACGGGATGGAGTTTTTTGATGGACACAAGAACGCAATGGCCCGTCGATGGTCGTCGGTGGCTAATCGATCGTGCAAAAGAAAAGGGTCAGAGTTTGACTGAAACTGCATTTGTTAACAAGTACATGGAAAGCGTGACAAGATATCTCGGTCGGCTTGCGGTGCTCATTCAGGTATCCTGGGGCCTACCAGTGAGACTAGCCAAGCTGCTGTCGATTCCCTTCTGTAATGGACCGCACCTGCCCCGTGCGCTTCTTATTGCCAACGGAACCATTCTGTTGACGACGTACCGCAAAGCCGAGGGAGGCGAGTATCTGGCGGTTGATAGATATGTTCCTCGAGAAGTGGCGAGTTTGCTGATATACTACTTGTGGTTGGTGGAACCGTTTCAGCGACTAGTGGAGAGATCCAAGATCAAACAAGTGATCAACAAGACCATGATTTGGGCCAACGATGCGGAGGGCTATCGGGCATGGAGCGATGCTTCGGTCTCAGAAATCATGAGGGACGTGACCAAGAAGTATCTGGGAAAGGACGTTAGTGGAGTTCGGTACCGATGGACCGTACTAGCTGCAGCGAAAGAGGTTATGGGGCCGCTGGCTACTGCCCATCTTGATGTAGGTGATGATGGGGGTGAAGAAGAGTTTGCCGGTGAGGAAAGAGAGGCTACAAAGGCTACTGAAGCTGTCAACTAAGCTGAAAGCAAAAACTCCGCAGCGAACATGTCCTAGTAGTCGCCCATCCAAATGGCAGCGCATCCCAGAATCAGGCGGTCATTGCTGCCACCGGGTGTGGGTTCACAAGTCTCCTTTTTGACCGAAATCTAGCATAATACCAACCTGCACTGTATTGAAATCATATGGGTCAAACAGACCATCTAGCTTTTTTCCTTTTGCTGGGGCGCTTGCAACGGCCCTCTCTTCTCCCTTATAGTCCTAACGCCGCCGCTACCCCCCTGCAGCTGACACCTCCACGTCGAGTTGGACCTGGGGCCACCCCGAAACTCCGAAACAACGGCGATGAAAAATCTCAATGACCGGTCTGTGCTCAGGCCCAAGTGCAGATCACAGTATTTTTCTTATTTCCTCGACCAACATGCGCCACCCGGGCTGCTCGGCCCACTGCCGTCAAACTTAACCAGACAAAACACGTGACCCACGCGCTATGATCTTGCCAGAAACGCGCCTGATCCCACTCATTACACCTATCCACCTGCCACATGCTTCGTCAACTTGCCGGAATCTCGAGAGCTCGCATGTCATTGGTTGTCTCGACCAGGCTGAGGGCTCCCATCCGTCCCTCAATGCGCACATATGCCTCGGACGCCCACAAACAGCCGCCCAAGTTCCGCTACTTTGCCGGACTGGCGGTGCTCGGCTTTGTCGCCTTTGCCTACGGCGTCACCAAGATTGATGCCAAGGCTCCAAAGAAGGAGCTCACTGAGGAGGAGTTCCAGGCCGACATGGCTAAGAGGCGGGCCTCATACAAGAAGACCACGTTCGCCCCAGGCACTGTGAGCGTCATTTTTGTGCTTGGTGGTCCTGGTGCTGGAAAGGGCACACAGTGCGAGAACCTTGTTCGCGATTATGGCTTTGTTCACCTGTCCGCCGGAGACCTTCTTCGTGCCGAGCAGAAGCGTGAGGGTTCCAAGTACGGTGAGCTGATTGCCAGCTGCATCAAGGAGGGCAGAATTGTGCCACAGGAGGTGACTTTGGCTCTTTTGGAACAGGCCATGAGTGAGTCTCTCAAGTCGAGCAAGTCTTCTCGTTTCCTTATTGACGGATTTCCGCGCAAAATGGACCAGGCTGTGAAGTTCGAGGAGGACATTGCCGTGTCGAAACTGACGCTCTTTTTCGATTGCCCGGAGTCTGTCATGCTTGAGCGTCTGCTAAAGCGTGGCGAGACCTCGGGCCGCACCGATGACAATGTTGAGAGTATCAAAAAGCGCTTCCGTACGTTTATTGAGACGTCCATGCCGGTTGTCGACTACTTTGCCAAGGCTGGCAAGGTTGTCAAGGTCAGCTGCAATGACAGCAAAGAAAATGTGTATGATCAGGTCAAGGCTGCGCTCAAGAAGGCTGGCGTCGAGTAGCTAATAATATACTGTATATAATCTTGGGCGGCTTCGATTAAGCAGTTCGATGGCTGGCTGCCGCCGCTCTTATGGCGGTCAGGCACACGGCCCCTGCTACTACTAACTAATGGGCGCCAGTAGCAGCTAGCGCCGTAGTTGCCAAGCCACTAGAGCCCGGACAGCAACAAAGCATGGAACGAGTGACCTCCTGCAAGAAATCTGAGCCAATGAGCAGTGTCCTTCCATGGACGATCAGCAGCTGGCCTGAACACTATTTTACTTGCCGGAGTTAACGGCGGCACAGTGCCCCACCTCCGGCTGCATCGCTCTGGCTTGGCGTCGAGCCAAAGACGCACATCACAACGCGAAATACGAGCTTTGTCAGCAGCATTCGGCACCACGGAATACGCAAAGCCTGTCACGTTTCTCCTGGTTCGCATTCCCCGCCTTCATCTCGGCGTGTCCCATCCACCCTTCCCACAATCGGCTGGCTGGTGTCACTAATACCCCCACGGCTTCTGCATGTCCCAGTGCGACAACTTGCGTTTTGCACTCATCTCCATTGGTGGTTCATGGTCAAGTACCTGACAAGCCCGTCTGTTCCGATGAAGCTTGTTGCCTTCTTTTCTTTCCTTTATCTGATAGGCACTTACTTCTCCTACACTCGCTATGCTCTGGAACCAAATCTTTGCGAAATGGTCTACATGCGTCCGAGCTACGCGGAGCTCTCGGATTTCACATCGGAATTCAGCAGACTAGGGTCCAAATACCGCGTCTTTCTGTACCGCGAGCAGGGCATCGCTCCAGAGCTTTCCTCTCAAGGCATCCCGGTGCTGTTTGTCCCCGGCAACGCTGGCTCTTACAAGCAGGTGCGCTCCATCGCGTCGCGCATGTCGGTCACAGATGCGCGCTTTGACTTTTTCACAGCCGATTTCACAGAGGATTTTACGGCTTTCCATGGAAAGACCCTGATTGAACAAGCTGAATACATCAATGATGCGATCGCCTACATTCTGGCGGCATATCCCGAGGAAGACGGCGTCGTTGCTCCAAGGTCTGTCATCCTGCTGGGCCACTCCATGGGCGGGATTGTTGCAAGAACCGTACTGACTCTGGACAATTATGTTGTTGGTTCAGTCAACACCCTCATCACGCTTGCAACCCCACACGCTCTGCCGCCTCTCACCTTTGATAAGCACCTCAATCGTGTCTACTCCAGAGTGAATGAATTTTGGCGTCAATCTTTTCTTTTGGATGCCTCTCAGAACTCTTTATCTGATGTTTCTCTCATTTCCATTGCCGGCGGCCGATCTGATGCCCAAATCGCGTCCGACTACTGCGAGGTGACGTCCTTTCTCCCGCCAACAAACGGATTTACTGTCTATTCCACTGGAATCCCAAAGGTATGGACTTCCATAGATCATCTTGCAATACTGTGGTGCAAACAAATGCGCAACAAAGTCGTAGAAGTGCTGTATAGGATTGCTGATGGCAACTCTACCACCCGAACACTGCCGCTTGAAGACCGAATGCTTGTCAATAAACGGTTGCTGCGAGGTGTTGCATCGCCGCTAGAGTCTCACGAAATTGGCGGCGGCTCCATTCAAATGATTCCAATCGACGAGTCTATCGTTATATCCAACTCTCCTGAGATTGTTCTTTGCTCCAAGGGGTGCACGTCTTCTCAGTCCATCATTCCTGGCGCCACTACTGATGCTTGGACCACATCTGATCAATTCACGTTCAGCTACCGTCATGTTCCGGACAGTACGAAAAAGCTTCTGAAGGAACCAGACTACTGGTACGACGTACTGCCCATCACATCGTATCTCGATCATACCTCGCTGCTTCGCATGCTTTTTGGTTACCGCTTCTTTGTGCCAACAGGAGCTGTGATGGTGCGTTTCACAAAGATCACCACTTCTCTCCTGGCATTTTCCATCTCCCTCAAGTCGCGTGTCAAAGAAAAGGGCAATTTCCCGCCAATTTTGAAGACTTTCACCAACGATGAGTCCAAATGGTTTGTCAACTTCAACTCTACAGTTCTGAACATGCATGCAAATACCCCCTATATTGTTTCAGCTGGCGAAAACATTATCAGTCTGCAACTTTTAACGCCAGCTGTAGAGGACGGAAAGTATGAGATCAGCATCACAATCGACTGGTTCGGCACTATCGGTAGCTTGGTGGAAAGGTATAGAACTTTGGTAGCATGCTGGCCTCTTGCTATTGTCTGGCTTGTGCTGCTGATGCAGCTGTCACGATTAAGGGCAGGAAACTTTCCTTCATTTGAGGATGTGTCAATCCGACTGCTCCGTAGGGTCTCCATTCTCAGGGTCCTTGGCACACTTTGTGTAATTCACCTCCTTACTACGAGCGACATTGTTCGAAGTCTGTTTTACTTTCTGGAAATTCCCAAGAGATCACCTACTAGCATCAAGCAGTTTTTGCCAAATGCATTTTATAACGATCTTTTCCTTGGATTGAATCATGCATCTCTTGGAATTTCGCTGTGCATCATTTTTTATTTTGTCTCTCTCGGATTGGTGATTGGACTACAGAGCGTTATATCTGGTCTAGTACGAGCTGCTTCGCTGCTCATTAGGTCCAAAGAAGAGCCCAAGGATCTACCAGCGCGTCTCAGTTTGATTGACCGCATGGCCATCATCTTGGGCTTTTTTTCAGTGCTCTTATATTTCATTCCGTTCCAGTTTGTATTTGTCCTGCTCACTTTCCGCCAACTTTACACAACGATCAAAGCAAAGGCGCTGGCTCGCTATTTGCCAGTCAATGTTGGCTATTACAATCAATGTGAGACCATACTTCTCATCATGCTGTGGACACTCCCCATCAACCTGCCATTTTTGGCCATGTGGTTCCACAACCTCACGCTTCACTGGGCTGTCACTTTTTCCTCTGTGAGCAACATTCTCTTGGCCGTGCCTATTGCAGGGTTTGTGGAACTGCTAGCCTCTGGCCCGGTTTTGGTGCCTGCATATTCGCAGATCGACATCTTTTTGCAGCGCGCACCAGTGTTCTACACTATTTTGTTTGGTTTTGTTTTCGCTGTTCTGGAGGCGTTCATGATGCACAATCTGTTTGTCGCCTTCTGCACTGTCAGTCTGGGCCTGTTGGTCAGACATGATCTGCGCAGTGCACCGAAAGCATAGAATTCCACTGAGAATCGATTCTGAGGTTTCTGAGGTTTCATTTCCGAAAATATACATATAATGACCAATATATGCTAATTTACCCATTTTCATCGCGCCCTCCTGCTCACCGACTCGTCTTACTTTCAAGCGTGGTCTTCAACCCAAATGGGTAGTGGGTCAATGCCACGAAGCACCACCTAAACGCTCCATCACCACACACGGTAATCATAAAAATGATCACAGACACGCAGTTGGATCACATTGCCGTTTCTCTGGGTGTAACAGCCATGTTCTTGATTCTTGTATTTCATTTCATTCAGCGCAACTTCAAGTAAACTGCTGACGTCACCCACCAATGATGCTCCCATGGCGATTGTACGCTGGTTGTCTTGGCTAATGAGAGCATAGTTGACGAAAAGTAGCATGAAATTCTGTATGCTGCCACAGGGCGGCCAAAAATTCCATACGCCCAAGTGTATTTCAAATAATATTATATGTATAGACCATTGTCATATGAGATGGCTGTGTGTGCCTTTAGATGGTTCACAGAAGCCGAGTGCCATTAGATTTTGATCTTTTGGACGGACCGTGAGAGTCATCACCGAAGATGGACTCACGCTCCCGCTTTCTTTCTTCTTCTCTTTTACGCTGCTCCTTTGCCTGGCGAACCTTACCAGCAGCAGTACCATGGAACGTGTGAGACATTTCTCTGTACGCTTCCTTGGCCGTCAGAAGACGCCCATCAGCATCTCGGTGCTCGTATACAATATTAGGTGTGTAATCACGGAATGCAGAGTCAGCTTCATCTGCCAGTATCCGGGTGATTTGAGCCTCGTGACGTTCCTTGACGAGTGCCTTTTCCTCTTCAGAGAGTAGCGCAAATGTGCGGCTACTGGTGACTCGAGCGAACTCCCTCTCAAGCTGAGCTTTGCGAGACTCCAAGACTTTGCTGATTTTCTTATTCCGTTGGCGTTCCCTCTCAATGGCCTGTGAGCGCCGTAGGTCTTGGTCTGAAGCTTTTTGCAACACTCCCTTGTTTTGCAGAAGCTTGAGGGTATCCGCAAGACCGCCACCAACATTGAGTTCATCTGCTTGTCTCAATGGTTTGGAGTCCTCGTCTGGACTGTGGGATACCTCCTCGCTGTTTGAGGGTTCCTCGGCAAGGGTGCCTGCGCCAATGGAAAATTTAATAGGCGCGGCAGAAGTTTCTTCAGTGGCTGCCTTGGATACTTCGTCAATTCCAGTGTCTTTTTCAATTGAAATCATGCGCTGCAGAAACTCTTTAGTGTCATCCAGAACGATGCCCTGGTCATCGTCGTCATCAGCTTGTGCCGTTGTATGCGATTGGACAATGCTGACAATGGATTCTGGGTCATCAGAGATCCTTTTCGGTGCTGGTCGGCGCTTGTTGAGCATTGCCTGTATATCAAGATCGTCTTCGTTATCCACAAAGTCCATCTCAATCTTTTCCTTGTCTAGATGCTTCTTTTTCTTGTTCTTCTTGAATTTTTTGAACTTGATGGGCTGGGGGGCCGCCTGATAGTCGGACTGACTAGGCTCCGTACCTTCAGTCTGTTGTGCAGCTTCTTTCTCAGCTATTATTTCTGGTGTGTTCTTCTTGTGTTTGGCGAAATTTTTCGGCACGCTTTTCAGGCCATTGTCCTCTAGAGCGTCCTCTTCTCCAATATTGACATCTTTGAGAATTAGAGTACTGTCATAGCCAGTTTTGGCTTCCTCTGGAAGTGCCAGCGGCACTGGGTTGGAAGTTTTCTCTTCCGGTAGAGTCTCGAGTTCATCGCTTTCCTGTTGCTCTTGGAGCTGTTTCAAGCGCGATTCCTTGAATGTCTTGAGCCAGTCAGCCGATGACTGTGATTGGGTCGCTTCAGCAATGCTTTCGCCTTCAAGCGGGACGTTTTCTGCTGGAGTTTGAGACCGTTTTTTCGTGGCTTCCTGCACAGCAGGTTGGCGGGCAGGTTTAGATGTTTGGAGAGAAGTGGTAACAGGGATGGGGATTGGCTTAAGCCCTAGAGATATGCGAAGCTTGTTTGTTTCTTCCAGGGTGATTTCACTGGCCATCTGGCCGCGATCTTTCTGGACTTTTGGAGATGGGGAGGGACACTTAAGTGTGTGATTTTTGCGTAATAGTGGATGCAGGCTAGGCGGCTGGGCGGGTGGAGGCGCCAGCAGCGCCACTAGCTGGAAAGGGATTCGACAGGATATGTGCTCAACAGGGTGCCCGAGCATGAACTTGAGTGACTTTGGCCAAACTTCTGTTCTCTTCCGTTTGCCTCGCAAGAGCCAAACGCGCCTCTTCCGAAGCTGCGGGTTCATCTCCTGCACAGCGATGGCTTAAGCGCCGCCGGGCCTTTCGGATAAGCGAGTCGGCCGCCACGCAGATCGAAGCGCTAGCCCAAACTGTGCAAGGGGCTGACTTGGCCGAGGGGCACGCGAGCCGAGAGGCGTAGGTGAAAGGAGGTGTCGCCTGGCAGCTTCGGAAATTTTCCTGGACTTGTTGAAGCTGGTCCACTGAGGTGAACCAGCTTGGACTCTTGTCCTGCCAACGGCTGCCCTTCGGCAAACGCCTAATTGGGTCACCGCTTCGAACGGGCTCGGCAAGCAAGCATGCCGGCGTTGAACAAAAATCGCGTGAGGCCACTCAATTCGTCGATACGAGCCAGCCAGCCGGCAACTTGACCAAGCGTCATCCAATCCCTGCTACCTTCACTCTCTCCCACCCAATCCTTACCTCCCTCCTGTCCGCCCACCTCCGTACCATTCGCCTCTCAGCTCTGTCCACTCAGCTCTTGCGCAACTCCCAGCGCCCCACACCGCCCACCAACGCCCTCCATATCCCCCAGCCCGCACCATGCAGCTCTGAGTCCGCTCCCCACTACGACCCACTATCTCTATATCTCCCAACATCGACACACAGGGGGGCAGTGAGAACGCTTGGTTGCACAACGCAAGCCAATTGAGTTTCCTTTCTTAACACGACGGCTACTTTGCACCGCATTTACCAGGCCCATGTCGAGTAACGCAATGGCTGGAGAATTTCCGGTCGCCGGCGGGTCGGCAACAACGGTGTCACGTGGGACAACCAGCGGCAGCGATGCCACGGCCCCCACAGCAGCCCAGACTGCTGGTGATGCAACCACAGGCAGCAACGGTCCGCAGGCAGCCAAGTATCCGCATCCCCAGGACCAAAAATCGACGAGCAGCGACGAATTGCCATTGAAGCCGCAGAATGGATCGCTTGCACCCCAGTCTAACTCCAGCAGCCTGGCAGACGACGCCCCTGGCGCAAGCGCACGTGCTGTTGCTGCTACTGCTGCTGCTGCTGTTGACGACGCGGCAGAAAACATTGCATCTTCCCTAGGTGCAATTCAGCTTGACAGAGACGCCAACGGTGTTTCTGGAGGCTCGTCCGGGGGCCCTGAAGTGTCCACCACACCCTCGGCCGACACTCCGAATACCTCGTTTGGCTCCATTTCATTCGCCCCTTCCTCCACCTATTTGCGCCACAACCAATTGGCCCCTGCCCACTGGATCTCCCTACATAACCTGCCGCCCAACTTCACCTGGCACACTCTCAAAGCCTTCCTGGTTCATAATCACCTAGCAGATTACGTCAAAAACGTGCACGTGCTTCAGGGTCACGGCTCCCTTCGGGTCAAGTCCGAGGCAGACCTGGCGTATGTCACAGGCATGCTTGAACAGCTGCAATGGCCTTATTCTGGAGAGCCAATTGAGTTTTCCACGGAGTTCAGCAGCGGTCCTCCTCGAACAGCGGCTGCAGCCTATGCCTCGCCAAATCATTACTACCAGCAGATGGGACCCTCTGCCATGAGTCCAATCTCGCCAGTCCTTGGCCACTACAGCCCACAAGTGGGATATCAGTACTTGACTCCAATGCCTGCACCCGGAATCCATCCGTCAATGGCCTCCATGCCTGCAGGCATGGATGCAGATTTTAGCTCTGCAGCAACGGGGGACTCTGCACCCAGCCCTGGATTCCCATCGCATCCTGCGCCTGGTGGTGTTCCCTCTTCGCCCTCAGCAGATATACCTTCTTCTTCCCTCCCAAACGCCATCCCCGTAACGGCTATGCCTTACATTGTGCCGAGCGGCATACCTCAGTACCAACAGTACCAGCAATATCCTCCGATGATGACTTATTACGAGCCCACGCCTCCCTGGATGATGCGCCCGGTCTACCAGAATCGTCGCATGCACCCTGGCACTCGATATCCAGTAAATGACAAGTGCCGGCTCTTTATTGGCAACCTGCCTTACTCTACGCAATGGCAGGATCTCAAGGACCATCTGCGCCAGGCAGGTACAATAACGAGGGTCGAAATTTTGCAAGGGCGAGAGGGCCAGTCTAAGGGCTGTGCACATGCAATTTTTGCCTCCGAAAATGACGCCGCCAATGCCATTGCAATGTTTCACGACACCTTGTTTGAAAACCGCAAAATCACAGTCAAGCTGAACAACTCCCGTCCAGATGCTAGAAACAGAGATGCTCAGTCCGGCTATGGCCAACCATCACCAGATCTAGCTCAACCCTCCCAAGAGTATTAGCGTGGTCATGGTGTTGTGCCGACTTTGCATTGAGCTCGATACGCTCTTTTCACTCATCATCTATTTATTAATATATTTATCATGTTAATTGAGCCTACATTCAAAATGTTGAATAGCTTTTTACATAATGGATCTCGAGTCTTGAGCTCTTCTCTTCCTTTACTGCCTCCTCCAACAGTCACTGAACCTAATGGTTCAAATCCGACTGTGGAGAATACGAGGAATCTCCGCCATCCTTCAGTCATTCAAATAAATAGTGCAATAATAAATAATTAGGCTGTACTTGTCTCCCGTAACCGCCTCAGCATGTTTCCTAGTCTTTGACTCTTCTCTTTATGGTCAATAATAGCCCGTTTCGCATAACCAAACAGGATACGTTCGATCTCGTTCTGCTGACAGTCATAGACGGATCCAAGCTCGGACGCAAAAGTAACGTGACTCTGCTTCAACTCACCGCTTGTGCGTCTAATCTCTGCTTGCGTTTCGTATATTTGGTCCTTGGCGTTTTTGATGTTGCGTTCTTTCTTCTCTTCAAAAAGAGGCCAGTTGCTTCCGTGCAATTTTACCAGAGCTTCTTGCTGTTTCACAAGCCTCTGCTCGTGCTTTTTTAATTCCTCCACGTATCCTAAGGGTTTCCTTGCGGCATTCAGGGCAGAGGCAAGCTCAAGAGTGAGATAGGTCCATCCAGCAGCCATGAATGGGGAGCCACTGCCATTGTGAGAGCAAGTAGCCAGCGAAAATTCGTTGAAACCTTCCCTACTCTTCATCAAATGTCCAAACTCTCGCTTGAAAATTCTGTGGGCTTCTTCCAAATCCTTTTCCTTGTTGTCGATTTCAATTGCAGACTTGGCACAGTTATAAGTTATCGACCTCAAAGATTCCAACGCAGATTGAGAGTGCAACATGAAAGTTTGAATCGTTTCTGTTTCTTCCGCTCCAATCACAGTCATATCCTCCATTAAAAGCTCCCTTTTACTCTCCAGTTTCCGCTTGCACCGCTCTATTGACTGTTTCTCAGGAAGATCCTGCATAATTAGGAACTCCCACACAAGTTCATGATTAGCAAAAGTGGAATGGTTCAGCAGGGCTCTGAGAAACCTTTCAAGTACGTTCTCTGTCCCGTGAATTATTTGGCGCGAAAGGATAACAGGCGTTGAAAATGGGTTTCTGGAATTTTGAATGACTGGCAGCCACGACTGTTGGTTTTCGAAAGATAGCCATTGATGAAGGAACAAAAAGTCTGATAGGGTTCTCTGAACCCTGACTCTCTCACCTCCAAAATTCGACCCGATCACAAAGAAGACGTCGTTATCAACAAATATTGATTGTGATATTGTCACCAGATTAGCATTTCTATCTGGAACGTTGTTGCGATTTGCAAAAAATTCTGCTTCTTTCAGCCGATGTTCCTCAAGAGCTTTCATAACCGGAAATGATTTCGTCATCCCAATAGCTCTAACGGCTTTCATATCCAAGCGATCAATATCAAGAGTAAATGACTCCAATAAGGCTTGAATAGGACCAGTACGACCGTACTTACTCATAATCATCAAAGGGGTTAATCCTCTTTCGTTCGGCCAGTTAATATCAACGCCATCCATTGAAAGAATGATCTTGACTGTTTCCGCATCCATGGCGCTATGTAGAAGTGAATTTCCTTTGAGATCGACATGATCCATCACGCTTCCAGAAGAGCCTTTCCAAGCATTCACGGTTTCGCGTACAAGCCCTTTGAAGTCCTCGTAGTCATAGCAACGAAAAATTGCGGATAAAGGAGTTTGTCCGTTCACATCTCTTGTCTTCCAAGACAAGTATTTGCCAATTCTTTTGATTAGAAAAGGCATATTCGGAAGATAATGCCCAATGTTTCTATGCTGGTCATTCGTACGAGCGTAGTAGTTGATTTGCTCAGGGACAGTGAATGTTTCAATTATCGTCAAAAGAGCTTCAACTACCTTCTTATCTCCAAATTCAACTGCTGCCATTAAGAGCGTGTCCCCTGTGTATAGACAGTCCCCTTGTACCCAGTCTGGAGGAACTACCGGAAGCAGCGACAAGAAAACTTCAGTTTCTCCCGATCTGATAGCACTCATCAGACTGCTTTCACCTGTGTCTGGTGAACGAGAAGTGATAACTGAATTCCATTCAGCCACAGATCCTTCAAATTCAATGTTCTCCTCTGCCTTATTCTTGCATGACCAGAACTGAAGGTTTGCTTGAGAAAAACGACGTAGTTTGCTCGATTCGTTCTCAATGTATTGTACCACGGCTTCAAATGTCATAAGAGTGTAGCCCAATTGACCGCTATCCGTATCCTTGTAAGTGAAAGTGCGAATGTAAAAAAGCTCAGAGAGCAGAGAGGTGATGTTGGAGCGGCAAATGATGATTACAAGAAGGGAAACAAGCTCGTCTGCATTGATATGAGTGCCGGGTGTCTCTAAGACCTTTATGACATCCAGAAGACCAGTTATCTTCTCTTCACAGCCTTTTTTATAGGGCAGGACATTGAGTTCGCTGGCTGCTAGGCGAGTAAGACGGTCCAGCTCAAACAGCTCTGGAACAGAGTGCTCTACAGGAAGGCCAACCTGATTGATGTTTATGTTGCGTAGATCACGGACGGTGTTTCGAAATTGTTCATCCTTTTCTCTATTAATCTCCACAACTCTCTGATGAAGATCGTCCAGTACCGTATATTCGACGTAGTCCTGTATAAGGTTGGCAATATCGTCACCGTCCAGACCATGCTCTGCAGCAAGGCGGGAAGTTTGAGTAAAGTTTGAGTTTTGAAAAATATCAATAGCATTGTCAACAAGTTGGTGAAAAGCAGTTTCGACTTCTGTGAGCGTCGACAAGCTCTGAACGTTAAAGTTGTCCAACAGAGCCAGCATCGGCTCAAAGATCTGTCGGCTGAGCACCGGAAACTTGGCCAGCAAAGTTTCGAATTCAAACCGAGATGTACGGGTGACCTCCACTACATGCCCTCTTGGCGATCTTGGCGAACTAGGGGTCACTTCGACGGACAGTGCGGGAGTACCCATTAGTGGCATGTCGATCTCGTAAATGACAAATTGTGCTTCCAGAGGTAAAAACGAAACCCCAGGGGAGAAAAGCCATTGACGCATAACCCGAGACTTGCGAGGATACGAAAAGCCCTTGTTGGTGTAGACATGATCTTCCTTCATTTGCACATTGCGGTTGTTTGCGGTCGTAATGTATCGAGCTCGGCTCGTATTGCGCATTGTATTGGGGATTTGAACAATATGAGACAGCATGAACTCATCATGTGTGCAAATATCCTTCAATGGCAGCATAGAATCCCTGTCGACTGACCACAGCAACAGCTGGGTGGTGGGTACCAAGATTGTGTACCCGACATAGTCAGCCAGAGACTTTCGCAGCTCCTTGAGCCTCGGGGAAGGTTGCTCATTGCAAAATATGTGGTCTAAGAGCGGATTCAACAGTCTCATTGCTCTCTTTTGTACAAAAATCTAGGACCCAGGATTGACAAATGCTACGCACTTATCTCAATATCTCAATGAATTAATGATGGGACGATGAGTTCTGAGAGTAAAGTGATGTGGGGAAGTGAGATCTCACGGCATAGTGTGCAAGCCAAATAAATTGTGTATTTTAAAAAAACTGAGCAGGAGTAAGTACATGAGAATCCAAGATAAAGAAACAAAAGTTGAAAAGGAGTATAGGGTATTAGCAGCTACGGATCTGATTTTCCAGGGTCTTATCTCGTGGACGTGGCTCTTGGCCATTTCCTGGTGGCACGGCCTGCATCACCCAGAGAAGAGGAATTGCCAGAACAAGCATGAATAATAAGGAAGAGAGACAAGAAATATAAAACGAAGAATTTTAGATCATTTTATCTGTTAGCCAGGGACCGCACTCATTCCCTTTCTCGTAAGCAGCCTATCGCAGCCTCGCTGCTTCATTTATATAGACGGAGGCGGGATGATTCTGAGGCTGGCATACGGTGCTGAGAATCAGCACCAGCCACAGACATCACAATTTCTCTAGCTTGCGGTAAAAGGCGACAACCTTGGGATTCGCATAAACTCGCGTTCCATCAAAGTTCAAAACCTGTAGACTCTCGAGACTTACACATCTAGACAGAGCCACATATGCTTGTCCACTTTCAAAAATCTTCTTCAAATCAACCTTGACTCTCTGCATAGTCTGGCCCTGTGCCTTATGGATGGTCATTGCCCATGATAAAGTAAGAGGAAGCTGATCTCTCTCAGCAATAACGGTATCTTTACCGTGTCTGTTTTGCTCAATTGTTCTGTTTTCTCGCGTGATAAGTTCAACAATGCTTGAGTTTGTCCGATTGTCTTTAAAGAATACCAGCGGGTAAATGGAGTCTCTGTGAGTGAGGGTGCGATGCGCGAGTTCTCGCACAATCCGTTCACGCTCCGCTAGGGTTTTGCCTTGATTGATGAAGGAGCTCGCCTTTAGACGAATATCGCATTTCTCATCCACAAGTTCATTATAAAATGCCAGTTCATCTGCATCAAGAAGGGAAACATCGTGGTGAGTAAGCTCTGTAGCAAATGCAATGACTTTTCCGAGTGAACCATTCACCAGGCCGTTATCACGATTTACGCGAAGCATGACCTGGGCGCCAACTTTGAGGACAAGGGTTTTAGGAAAGGGGAGCATCTCCAAAAGTTTGTCCATACCAGGATCTTCGAAGTGAACAACATCATGAGCCTCGAATTTGCGAGCTTTGCCATGTAATTTATCCATAAACCTGGAATTTGCTTGATCAACAGAAGAATTCACCGTGAATAACTCGGTGGGATGGATTCCATCCGCATAAAATATTTCTCTGTCAAGATCACCGACAATGCGCATTTGTTCTTGGGAAAGATTGCCCTCACGCATTGCATTCAGAAGCTCGATCATTTTTGGATCGCCAGACTGGCGGAAGACCTTGGTCAAGGTAAACTTATACGGAATTACCGCATCCCAGCAATCAGCTTCAAAGCAGAATTTGGGGTCATTGACGGGTGGAAGTTGATAAAAGTCTCCGGTAAGGACAACCTGAATTCCACCGAATGGCTTAGAGCTCTTCATGACAGCCTGGGCAACTTCGTTCAGCTTATCCAAGTGCTCGCTACTCAGCATGGAAACTTCATCAATGATCCAAATTTTGGTGCTCCTCCATCTCTCCAAAACTGTGGCGTTGCGCAGAATTCTCGTAGCTAGCGCACTGGCACGATCTTTCGCGAGTCCAACACCAGCTCGTTTTTGCCAAGTATCTCCTCCGATATTCATCGCCGCAAGCCCGGTAGGCGCCGTGACAGCAACAGCATTGGGTGTCCGATCGTACCTTTGCCTCAGCTCACGAATAATCTCCCTTAATAGTCTAGATTTACCAGTACCTGCCGCACCAGTGTAGAAAAGTGAACAGCCTTCGTGAACCACCTTGTTGAAAATATGCATTTGCTCATCTGAGAGGCCATTTGATTTGACAGGATTCGATCCGCCAGTGACCCAGGGAGCCCGATACTGTTCCCTATTTTGACTTCGTTTTATAATGCTAATGTTGTTTGATCGCACGCCAATGGAATCAGAGGAACGAGATCGAGATGCAACCGAAACCGAGTTGAGAGGTTCAAATGTGGCCCGGGAAGCTGTATTGGCTCCGATCAGGTCCGAGTATTGTTTTGTAGCTCGACTTGTGAAGCGAGTGGGATCACGTGACGATTTAGTAGTGACTGCAGTAACTTGGACGTCAGAGTCCTGAGAGCTTTTAAAAGAGGTCTGAGTGTTTGGTACCACTGTGGCATTACTCTGCTGTCGATTCAGACTGCTAATAAGAGATGAAGGTCGAGATATGGTTCTATTTTTGGTGATGGCGGATGCGGTTCTGATCTCGCCAATCCCTGAGGAAGTGGAGCGCACATTGGCGGGCTTTCCAGCTTGTGTGCTACTAAAAAAGGGCAATCTAGATTGGCCCTTTTGCCTTCCCTGCATAATATCACTGGGTAACGGAGTATGAGTCGGGCAAACAGTCGCGTCGTCGCGTAATCCTCAAGAAGCACGGTACAGGAGGGTAAATGTGATGCATAATATATTATAACACTTAACAGTTATGAGGAAATGCGATGGCCTAGGAGAACTCCAGGCATATATTTACATGATGGCTCTTATCGCAGCCGGTGTTTGGACCACAAACCACGCTGCAGTACTCTCATCTGGTCGATTTGCTGGTTCCAGCGACGAACAGTCTCACTGCTCACATTTTCAGCTTGTGCAATTGCCAAGGCCCATTTGAGCTGGTCTTTAGATCCCCGGTTGGAAGCAAGATATTTAGAAAGAAGGCCGTCCACTAGCGCCTCTGCTGCTTTAGGTCCAATTCTTCTTTTCTTCCGCCTGAGAATTTTTGCCATTCTCGCTGTTTGGTTAGGATTGAATGCCGGGGACCGCGAATACGCAGCTAGCAATCCAGGGAATAATGAGCTTCTGAATTGTATACCCGTTTTGCTCACAAGTCGTTCATAAAGTTTGCGGGCAACAAGAGGCTTTTCGTAGGCGGTCGCTACCAGAAGTCGTCGATACACACTTTCAGGAACTGTGGACAATCTTCGAATCAGAGGAGGAACCAATTGATAGCGACCAGACTTGCATATCCAAGACACAAGAACATCAAGCGGTCTCTCAGCGACTCCACTTGCCGCTTTCACAGCTATTTGATGCAGCGTGTTTTCTGACTCGATGATTTTTCCTTTCCCAGAGGAGAAAAGAGATTTCAACGAAGCAGCTAAAGAGCCGTCCTGCCCAGCATGCCCAACCTTTTCTGATGCTACTTTCAATCCAGACATGATGAGATCCATATTAGGAGACAGGGCTTCGCTCTCCACATTTGACGGGTTGGCATCAACGTGTGCTCTCAATAAATAAATGATACCTTCGAACGAGACACAGCTCAATGACAAGAATCTCATCTGTTCGTGGATTGGACGGCCAGAGACAAGAAAAGCAAGAGCACGCTGGGAAGACTTCCCCAAAGGCTGAGCCGAGTCTTCGACCGCCAGAAGCAGTGTCCACAGCATCTCAGGGTTGATTTTGCGCTGATACTTCCTAGCCAGTGCAGTCAGCACAGCATCCAGCGACGGACAAGATAACAAAAGAGATTTAACAAGGTCACTAGAAGAAGTTTCATTGTATGCCAAAGTGCCTTGGTTTTCGCGTCCACTGGTGAGGGCTTGTAAAAGCATTAGAAATACTCTGGCCGATAATTGTGGGGGTACGTCAACTCCCCGTTTGAGAGATGCAAATTTGTAAATGTTGACGCAAGTGTAGGACTCGCGAAGCTTAGAAGCTTGTGAAATACCTGCCAGAAGTACACTAGAGTAGTCTGTTGAGTTGAAAGGGTGAGATCCGCTCCAATTCTGCTCAGAAGCTGATTGCAAGTACTTTTTGACTGATTTCCAGGCAGCCTTTATCTCCTTTTTTTTGCTGGCTGCCAAAACAGCTTCCAAGTCCTTTGCCGGTAATGATCCAGAAAATTGTTCAATTTCGCGATAAAGCTGCATCCTATCCAGATTTTGAGATGCTACAATTAAAAGGTGACGAAGAGCATTTTCTTGCTCTACGAATGCAGAATGTTTTTTATGTCTCTTGAAGAGACTATTGAGTTGAAGAGACGAGCTTTGTATAGCAGTTTTCGCAGCATGGGTGCGAATTTCGAGAGGCAGTGACTGATCAAATAACGCCTGAGGAAAGTTGGCGCCGTAGACTGTATGAAAAAAGCCTGGCAGATCTTGATCGGAAGACATGAATTCTATCAATCTTTCACAGCATGCCATTTTCTCGGCATAAGTATCAGGAAAAATGTGCTGGAGAACCTGAATGCAAACCTGGCGTTGATCCATTTTGATCCAGCAAGCTCCGATGCGAAGAATCACAAGCTCTGAGAAATCATGAGTATCCAAACGACCTAGAAAGTCTGGAAGAATCAAGAGTAGTTCATCTAGCCCGAATTTCTCGTACAAAATCAGAGCAGCAGTATCAAATTGAGAACGACAGTAGAGGTAAACACAAAAGTCTAAGCAAAGCGAAGGTGAAAGCTCAATGTCTTTATACTTTGAATTACGAAGCTTCATGTTTGAAGAGAATGAAAGATTGTCATTGGCTGGTTGTTGCATCCATTCTGCGTTGTTGAACAACTCAAGCAGAACATCAGCATCGTCGCAGGCCGCCATCAGCAAGGAAAACTTGGCATCTGCGGAAGTATTTCTTTTGGCTAGAATTTTCTCCACGTAGGGGGGATATTCTATAGTGTCCTCATTGGTTCCGGACAGCTCGCTGATTCGTTGTTGAATTTTGTCGATTGTGTCATTTCTAGAAAAAGGGCGGTACCGTGGGGGATGCCAGTGGTATCTCGTAGCTCCACATCGTAGACGAGTAGGAATGCGAGAGAGACTGGAGAGTACTCGATACATGGCATTGGTGATGCCGGTGTCGGGTCTTAGCAGAGTTTGTGAAGTTAGAGGGAGAAAATAGGTGATGTGGCGTAACCGCGCCACACCAGTCCCGTGTAGGAAATGACAAGAATATTCGCGCGAATCACAGGGAGGGACACTGGAGTTGATTTCTCGTCTATGCTGGGCCGTTCATCACCAAATGATACAAATAATATATATGTTATCATGTTTTGCTAGTATCGGCGCATACTTGTAGGTTCTGCGCTGACCTGAACACTTGAGTGAGACTCTAAACCTGAATCAACATCAAAACCAATCACTTTTCTGCTTAATTAAAAACGATTCATTATTCAGCCATGTATCTGTATTCACGGGTTGTAAGATTTGTGCAATATGCCAACTACTTGCAGTGACGTGCGAGCTAGTGGCTTTCAGCCTGCATTGGGTTGATAGTATGAACAGACTGATCAGCGGGTGCCTTTTTTATGATAGGACTGCTAGCTGAGTGTCCCACTCACTGCCGACCATCTCTAATTCTTTCTTTCACAGAGCTCACATAAGCTTTTCATGGCTTCTTATTGATCACCCGCTTCCTTCAGTTCGTTGGCCACCTCCTCACAAGCGTCGACCCATTCACTATACACATCAATAGGCGCCGACAGCGCATTTACGGGAGCCTGGAAGCTCTGACCGCACACCTTACACCGGCAAGTGCCAACACCTGCCTTTTTGTCCAGATTGCAAACCACGGAGTTTTCGTGGTTGCAAAAAAGACAACTGAAAGTCTCACTGAGCTTGGCCTTCACCTTGACCTGTGGCTTGGCCGAGGACTTTCTTTTACCCTGGGGTTAGCATTTTGCTTGGCAACTAATCTCTAGAACTTACCATTTTGTGTCAAGTTGGAGTGTGTGTCTCGGCGTGTTTTTGGGAGGGGGTGTGGCGCGCGCCACAAGATTCAAGGACGGAAGGCAAAGAAATGCAGCGTCTCAGAGTGGCCGTGAGAAAGAGGCAAAAATGACTAGACGACACTGAAGATGTGCAGCTTCTAAGAGTCCCTTGTTTGGACCAGCATCTGTCTGATTTTATGGCGCTGCACGCTGACAGACGTGCCTTCTGCCGCGGCCCTCAGCGCCAGCTCGTCCCAGTTATGTAGAGACTGGACAATGCGCTTCTTGCGCTCCAGAGCCTCGTAGTCTGAGAGGACATAGTTGAGCTCTTTTTCTTGTCGGCTCTGTGTTGCGTCTGCAGGCATTTGAGTGGGATTCTGAAGTGGGGACGGATGGGAGAGTTACTGGGTTTTGGTGATCACAGTCGGAGTTGAGGTGCGCCGTGAGGCAGCTGAAGGCACTGAAAGCTTTGTGCAAATTGCACGAGAAACGTCGAACATTTGAAGTGCTATTCCCCAGTGATTCATTTCACTCACTCTACATGATTGAGTTCTCGTCGACCTTGGCCCAGATGCCAGTTTCTTTAGATGTTGAGGGCTGCGCAATCACGTGCCGCTGCACTCAGATCAGCACGCCGACAGAGCTGGTGCGCTCGGAAGGTTCACAGTGTCGTCTTGAAATAGGTTGCTACAATAACACCATACCATTCATAGACTTCTGTGAGCATATTGCAAAGAGGGAGTGCTCCCTCACGAGCCCGGTGACTGACTCCTTCTCCACAATATCACCCCTCACAGCTATTATGTCAGATAATAGAAGAAACACTCCAGTTCCCGCCCGCCACACCTGGCGCCTCCGGCTTCTCCCCCACCGATTCTCCCCACCTCCATCTTTCGCACAAACCACCAATGGCGTCGGCGGAACCCTACAATCCTGATCTGTACGAGACCAATCCGTTTGCGGATGAGGTCTCGCAGAATGCCAACCCTCTTTTCGAAGACAATTCGCCCGATACTGACGAGCAAGAGGGCGCTGCTCATGGCCAACAGCTCAACGATGAGCCGGTTGCTGTGGCCCCCGCGACTGCAGGAGATGCATCCAATCACAGTGAGGTTGCTGGAACTGGGGTGATTGAGCCTGCTCAGAATGGCCCCAAACCGGCTACCGAGAACACAGCAGCACCCGCTGCCCCAGCAACGCCCAAGAAGCGGGCTGTCAAAAAGTACAAGCTCACGTGCAAAGTGACGGGCCTAGAGCGTAGCGGAAAGAAGGACCCGGTCATCAAGTTCGATGTCTACACAACGCTGCCCCGCTTCCGTACGACAACCTTCAAGGACATTCGTCGAACGCATGGGGAGTTTGTCAAGTTCTTTACGCATCTGAACGGCAACAACCCGGAGTGTTTTGTTCCGGCAGTTCCCCCGGCTGTCACTTCAGCTGGCGCCGGAACTGAAGAGGACGAGACCAAAACGAAGCGGGCCATTCAGCTTTGGCTTGATCGCGTGTCGCAAAACCCCCTGCTTGCCCGCGACGAGGAGTTTGTGCACTTTATTGAGGCGGATTTTGGCTACGCGCCGGTCGTGAAACGTCGCCCGCCTGCCACAGGTCTCACCCGCAAGGCTATCAAGCAGCTCAAGCCCCCGCCAGATGACACGCCTGAGCTGGCGGACTTTCGGCCTCAAATCAAGCAGGTTCACCTTGACGCACAGGAGCTGCATGGCAAGGTCGAGCGGCTTGCCAAGGCCCGTCGTGGTTTGGGGCTTGCTCTCACGGAGTTGGGCCAGCGCTGCAGCCAGCAAGTCAATACCGAAAGCTCAGCAGGAATGATCAACATGTGGACCAGACTGGCCAAGACAATCACAGCGCTGGGTGACATTGAGGCCGTCAAGGCGACCGCCGAGTGCTCGACTGTGGGTGATGCTTTTGCACTGATTTCGGAGGACGCTTACGTGGTCAAGGAGGCACTGACGAACCGCCAACTGTTGATGCGAGACCTACAAAAGGCACAGAGCAATTCTCGGTCGCGACACCAAGCCATGGAGCGTGTCAAGGGCTCAACATCCATCAACCCACTCAAGGTGGACGAAGCGATCTCGGCCCTTGAGGACGCCAAGCGCGCGGAAGACATTCTGACCAACCGCATGCGTCGCATCACGGACAATATGCTGCTCGAGAAGAAGCAGGTGGCTACGCGCAACGAGCAGGATCTGTCTGCGGCTATCTCCGAGTATGTCCTGCGGCGCATTGAGTCTGAGCGCAGGGTGTTATCCCAATGGGAGGTGATTCGACCTGATGTGCGCCAGGCAGATGTTGCTGGCGGTTTGTCGCGATTGGGCCGCGAGGCATTCCCTACCCGGCGGTCAATGGTGTCGAGTCAGGGAGCAGCAGGCGATGCATGGAGCGGCGATAGGAAGATACGTGCTGTTGAACAGCCAAACGAGCCGGTGGGTGCTCTTGATGATGGCGAAGAGGAGGTGATTGATGCGCGCAATGCGGCTAGCTTATTGGCAGGCAGTACTTTCTAGTCGGGACGTGCAGCGATTGCAGCGAGCACTGAGAGATTCAAAGGCGGAAACTATGACTGCCGAACGCATTGGCACAAGGATATCAAGATTGCCGTTTCTTGGTGGGCTCGTTCCGGCGTCGCCTGCCTTCCCCGGATTTTCGGCACTATTCCGCTCCACGAGCCCTCCCAATACGGGCAGTTGATTAGGCTGTGACCGCCGCGGCCGCCGGGTTGTGGCTGACGAGTCGCCCAGCCGCTTAGTGGCGCCAAGGGAAACTCCGGCAGATTTGGCAGCCTTGATATTCCGGATATAAACTGTATACATTATTGCCCATTACGTGCCTTCATCAATTTTGTCTTTGCCTGACGTATATTTGGCTCTGCGGAAGCGCCGGCGAGGCTAGCTGTGTCTCAGCCTTGCAGCAGCCTCCCCCTCCTTGCTTGCCCCTAGCCAAGCCCTTTGAGGACTTGTGTACTGGGCCGCTTGCCGGAGAAGGAGAAGCGGGGCACAGGGTGCGATGCAAAAATTGCGCGTCCAGCGATGGCTCTTCTTCCCCTTCTCTCCGTACAAACCCCCCAAACCAGCCGCCTTCTCCCTCCCAGCGCCTCTGTACGAGCGTAAACGTCAGCTCCCGCGCCTCCTGGGCAGCCCACACTAGCCGTTCCCAGCCCAAAAATAAACACATGCCTCGTCCCAGGCCCCCCCTCCCCTTCTCGGAGAAAGAAAAACACACTTGGCAAGTCCCACTAATTATTGCCTGCGATTTCTTTTATCCATCCTGCTGCCCACAGCACTCTCCTGCCCCGCCCCGATCCTGCTAGAAGTGTCGTTGAATCGTCAGTTCCACCGTCGTTTAGTTAGAACCCTCGTTTACATCTGGTCGGCGACTCACACACACACCGCCAACACCCCGCTCCCCGTTTGCTCAGGCTACTCTTTGCTGTGCAACTTTGGCAAGGCCGGTTTTTGATTACCTGCTACAGCTAACCAGCAGCTGTTCCGGATCCTTGCTCTGCTCTTTGCTCTGCATTTGCCCCCACATAGCACTTTCGTTTGCCCAGCTGGCAGCTTGATCTCCTCTCAGAACCCCACACATCAACATGGAAGATTTGGAGTGGGACTTTTTGCTGCGACGAGCTGACTCGTCGTCTTCGTCGACCTCGTCTGCATCCTCGTCTGCTACCTCTGCCACATCCAGCTCTGCCGCTGCATCGTCTTCCTCGGCTGTGGCCTCTTCCACAGCGGCCTCCTCGTCTGCCGCCTCTTCCACAGCAGCCTCCTCGTCTGCAGCCTCTTCGTCGGCCTCTGTTTCGTCGGCGTCCAGCTCGGCCTCGGCCTCGGCGTCCTCCTCAGCGTCCTCCTCAGCTTCGTCCTCATCTTCCCTCACATACGTGATCCCGTCGGTCACGGTGCCGTCCATGGCCAACAACCCCTACCTGGCCCAGTCGTCTGCTCCGGAGGGCACTGTATTTATTGCTGTAGGCTCTGTTCTTGTCGCACTGCTGCTGCTGTTTCTGTCCATGGCTGTGTACCAGCGGTACCAGAACTCGCGCCGCCGCAACGGTTTCATGACGCTGTCTGGCGGCGACGACCAGCCGCGTGGCGTGTACCCCGGCGACCCGTCACGCCGCGAGATGGGCGACGCATATGCGTACGACCGGCCTGCCGGCTCGTTGACTGCCAACTCGCTCTTCTTCTCGCCCACGGCCGATGTGATGCAGACCGGTGGTGCGTCGCTGCAGGGCTCGCTGGTGGGCAATTCACACAACCGCTCGTCCTCGTACGTGCCGTCCATGTCGTCGCGCATGCGCAACTCCATGGTGCAGCGTGACTCCATGTATGCACACTCTGCTCGCACATCGATTGTGGGGCTGTCTGCCGCTGCCCCGTCCACGAGCAACACGCTGAGCGCTGCGCAGCCCCAGCAGCGTCCTCCTTCGGCGTATCTGGACGAGCTACTCGACCACTCACATCACTAGCACTACCAGGACATGTAGTAATGATTGATAAATTTTGGATGGCTTGCAAGCCGGCAAGTGCGCCCGCTTATCTGAGCTGGCCAGCAACGGCGCAGGGCTTTGAGTGCCTGCCGTCGATCAGGGTCAAGCTTCATGCACAGGAGGTCTTTCGCATCGTTGCCCCACACACCCCACACAACCCAGCCACACACTAGCACTAGACATCAGTTCCTCAGCGCCCTCTGTCAAGGGTGTCTCCCCATTTATATAATCTTCTCACAGTTAGCAGTGGAGTCTTCCCACAACACTGGCGGAATCCCGAACCAGTCCTGTGCGTGGATCTTTGGGGCTGGCCGAGCCGTCACGCACAGACGCATCGAGGCGGGCAAGCGCTCAGCTGCTGGGATATGCCCGGCAGCAGCCAGCACGCGGGGCAGGGACAGGCGCGCAGGAGGTCCCCCCCGCACAATCCTGAAACTCGATGCCTCCTGAAATCTGCAGCCAGCACCTGCAGCAGCCGCTAAAACTGATAACGTACCAGATCTTGGCACTCTAGCCACGTTTGGGCACCTGTCGCTGCCAGTCTAGCGGGTAGCTAGCTGTGATCATGCTAGGGCGGGCGACATCACCAGCCACTGCAGGGGCTCTCGACGTGCAGCAGCTGCAGCAGCTGCGCTCTCGCGCGCACCCAAAAATAGAGGGCCAGTGAACACGCCATTAATGGAGAGGAGGGATCGAAAACAGGGAAAGGTCTAGCGTTTGTATCTACGCCACTAATGGCCATTATTTCCCTTTTTTTCGATGCCCCATCAATCAAAACGTCACAGAGGGTGAGAATCCCGTGTGGCGAGGAGTGCGGTTCTTTGTAAAGTGGCAATGGCAAAGTCGCATACTGTCTTCAGTAAAGAGTCGTCTCCGCGAGCCCTGAT